>JAVCKT010026307.1:8470-23965 GCA_032273925.1 Rhynchotus rufescens | reverse complement strand
GGTCATCGTGTCATCCACCACGACGCCCAGGTCCCTCTCTGCGGGGCTGCTCTCCAGCAGGTCAACCCCTAATCTGTCCTGGTGTCCAGGGTTATTCCTCCCCAAGTGCAGGACCCTGCACTTGCCCTTGTTGAACTTGATGAGGTTTCTCACTGGCCAGTTGTCCAGTCTGTACTGGTAAATATATTTCAGTACATAAAATGGGCTGATGGGATGGAAACAGGAATGGGATGAATGTTCTTGCTTACTCTGCATTCCTAGCAGCTATCCCAGTGTGGATTTGGTTCATAAAAAAATTTTATGTGAAAAAGCAAATCATGAGGCATAACTGTAACCCATACCAATTCTAACACTGCACAGCAATGAAGCATGTAACTGATGTTCATCACAAGATATCAGAGGTATTTCCAATTTAGCTGGTTACACAGTTGCTGCGGTAAAAAACTTATTTGAATCTCCTGTTTTCAAAGATCTTGCTTAGTAGATACGTAGTCTGGTTGATATTCCATCCACCAGACACAGAAACAGAACTAATGGGTGCAGAGATTCAATATTCTCCTATCTGCAATTAACAAATGTACTTCTCTAATGAGTAACACCTAAACACAAGAATTAGGCAAGTGCTGCTAAGCGGGCCCACAAAACTCTGTCATCAACTGCTCCGCACAGATGAAAAGCTATGTAAGTACAGAATGCAAGTTTTGTAGAAAAAAACGTATATTAAATGAGAGAGTGAGACCAAGGAGTGATGGAATATTGGAATGGAAGCTTCCCCCTTTAAAGCTGATCATTTTATCCACCTGTATTCTTTTTATAGTTTGATTTCCAGAATTTAGCTCAGCTTTGCAAGTTAACTTTCAGGTTCCTCAAAATAAGACTGCAGGTGCAAAATGCAGGTGTTTTAAATGTGAGCAGCAGAACCATATTCTATACAGGCATAAACCAAATACTTGAAACACGAAAACTTGATACAAGAAAAGAAGTATTAGAAAGTATTTTTAGCAAAGAAAAAAACAAAAACAACAACAAAAAAGAATTAAGTATTTTCATTCCCTGATAGCGTAACCCTTCTAAAGAATATAGTAAAGGCCATGGAAATGCACAGGCCTATGTAGATAGAAAAATGCTAATGTACATCATAATTTAAAATTAACACCAAAGAAATGCGTGCCAGAAAATAAGACTTAACTGGAAATCCCAATTTTAATTCACCATCTCATTTAAAATCGTGTCTGTAGAGGTTACTGCCACCTCTCTGTTTCCCAATTTGAAAATACAGCAGTTTTATCGTCTTTTTAATGGACAAAGTTGTAGATTCTTATCATGTCATTAAATAGCCAGCACACAATTTTTATTGTTGTTCTTATTTTATAACCACCGTTAACGTAAAAAGATAAAAAATTCTCCTATAGATGACAGAGAGGAATTTCAGCCAACAGACACTGTGGCAGTGCAGGAATATAATCCTAACTAGGAATATAATCCTAGTCCTTAGAGAGTCCTTAATTCCTCAAAAATAGTAAGCTTTTTTGTTTGTTTTGTTTTTTTAAAATATGGGGTGCAAGTAAATCACCTCCGGATTTTTCAGCAGTGATTACAGACACACAAGGGTGGGAGCTGGCGGAAGAAGTAAAGACAGACACGGAAGTAATGGAGATGCCAGCCAACTGAAGCCTATAGCAGGATTCTCCAATGGTTCCTAGAATAGACAGATTTCCATTGCCCTTCACCAAATACCACCACTCTTTTTTGGGACTAGAAGTATGAAAAAAAAAAAAAAACAGGTCATAAAAATGGCAATTTTGATTAAATTACTGTTCATTACCTTCTACAGGCTTCTAGCTCTTACAACTTCTTGTGTCACAGATGTGGCTGCATCAGAAAAGAGAACCAGGTCTGCAGATCAGAACTCCGAGATGGAAATGAAAGTGTGAGCTTTTTCCCTACACTATTTTTGACCATGAGCATAATATTCTCTTACAATCCATATTTCCATATTAAAAACCCCACCAGCATCACTCTCTTTTGCAAGGACATTGAGGAGCACACTGTGATAACATGAATTTATTTTACACATGAAAATAATTAGAAATATATATATGACAAAGAACCTATTATTCAATGTGAACTTTGCAGATGGATAAACAATTTCTTTAAAGTCTAATTTCTTTGAAGTCTCAAAGACAACTTGGCTCTTTGTTGGATCAGTGATTCCTACATGAAGCAGTTTGATGGAGCTGGGTGAAGAATATGATAATTGTTTTTACAAGTGGTTTTCAGCCAGATTTTCCCCCAAAATCCTTCCAATGAAGAATAGATCATTCCACATGTAGTCCCTCTTGCTGCAAACGTAAATGTGCATAATATGCTGTCTGAAAGAGCAAAAGCCTCATTCTTCCTGACCGTTTATAAAGAGAGATGTTAAGTCTCAAAATATTCAGCAAAACCTTTCAAAAACGGCAGCCGCTATATTTTTTTAAGACCACCTCAAAACCATCCTGACATGCCCTAGATTCTCTGATCTATTTTAGAATTCCCTTTCAACTGATGTTACTTATGTTTTCAGTGGAAGTCACACAAATACAGAGACTGGCAGCTTCTGAGAGGTCATAAACAAAAAGAGAAAGCGAGAAGAGCCACTGAAACTGAGAAAATAGGACTGAGCTTCTGAGCACCTGAAGACTTTTGAGAAGGTCTTTTTTTTTGTTCTGAAGGGGGGTTGCTAATTACTCTACTTAAAAGCAGCAACAGCATCTTCAAAAAAAAGATGATTGCTTATTAAAATCTAATTTGAGAGCAATATTACTTCATTAATTCTCACCAATTTGCTATTACTTGATAGCTTTCATTTCTACACATACATTACCTCCATAAACTGGCATAATAAAAAAACTCCATAAACTGTCTGCCTCAGTCAATACAACACCAATATGTCTATTTTAACAAGTTAATCTGATTTTTAAAAGTCAAATCTGAAGTCTAAAGGGAATTTTATGCCCATTTCCTTTTCCTACCTAGTTCTATTCTCAGAAATATTCACCAGAGTAGTTTTTTCCAGACAAGCAAGAGAGGTCTCTCCACACAAACAAATCACCATCTCCTACCTCCTGCACTCCAACCTTATAACAAATTCAAATCCCCTAGACTCAGTTATTTCAAGCCAACCTGGTATTTTATTCTTAACAGACTAAGCAAAAAAGTTGATTTAGAATTAAAGCTATGTTTCAATTGAAGTTTGCATTTTCAAATGAACACTTATCACACCTATGTTAGCTGTGTGTTGGGAAGTGCTGCCTTTTTATTAAAAACTTCCAAATGTGGCAGCACAATTTCAGAGTCTCCTTTCGCTGTCCACACTAGTTTGAGACACTTATACACACAGGATGCCCCATGTTCCATTCACCAACACAGATTGTATTTCCCAGCTAGATTACATCTCCCATGACCACACAGCAACTCAACATGAACTCAGCATGAAAAGAAGAGATGCCGGCCAGCCAGGAAGCCAAGCCCCAAGGGAAAATCGGGAAGACAGAGCACGCTAACAACGGCTCCCATGGGAGATTGTGCTCACATTCCTAGACCTAACTGTTCATTCTGATTTTTTTTTCCTGTGAAGGGAGACTTGTCTTTTCCCCTCCATGACGCCTAACAAGAAAATCTCACTGAATGCTTTGACAGAACTGGGATGCAGAAAAGAAATCCAAAAGGAAATGCAGGATGTCTTTTCAAGCCAGCCATAAAACCAACTAAAGAGATGAAGAGCTTCACCTTTTGCAGTTCAGAAGCAAAGAAGCTGTATTTTTTTTCTGCTCAGGAGCACAGCTAAACTACATAGCAACGTATCCTTGACTCTATCCTTTGCCATACCATTCTTCCTACATGAATTTTAAAAGAACAGTACCACATAGGGCAGAATCTTTAAGTTCTTAGACATCAAAACGCTTCAAAGGCTTTACCTAAGTCGCACCAGCACAGCAGAATCATTAGGATCTGCTGTCTCTCCAGGGGTGCTCCAGGGCTTGGCACCAAAGAGGAACAGTCGCCCTTCTAAGGCACCAGTCCCCCACCACGCTGGGTCTGCCTTGCCCAGAGGAGTGAGGAGGACAGTGATCCTGCTGCCCTTCCTGACTGGACACCAGCATCGGAGAGGAGCAGTCCACACTGGGATCAGCATCTCTGCAGATAACCGCGCAACAGTCTTCACTGCAGTGATCTCTTCAGGTACTGACTGCCTGAAGGGGCCCGTGGAAGGTAACAAAGTAAATACAACAGCAAGCTTAAAATCGCACTACATCAGTAAAAAAAACTAAAGGACGTTACCAAAGAAAAGGCTGAAAGACACAGGTTCAATACCGGGTCTGTGATGTTTAAATTAGAGAGCACCTGCAGTAGGAGCTATGTTCTTGTGACAATCATCTTAAGCATCAACACTGCCATTCCTGGATGCCTCAGCTTCATGTGCACCAGGAAAACCTAAACTAACAATTATCTTCAGTTATACATTCAGTCCAATTTAATCTTCGTGTGGCAGGGGTCAGGTTTGCTGCATTTGTCTGTAGTACGTGGTTTGGAGAACTTGCATATAACCTAGGCATGATCACCACAGAAGAAAATGTTCACCCACTAAGGGTGAATGGGTTGAAATAAAGTTCTTTTCCCATCTCCAAGATGAATGTTTTAAGTAACTTCAGGAGCTCAGCAGAGCTCCGCCACTCCGTCTGGCTGAACCTACTCCAGTTTGAAGTACCTAATTCAATATTCAGGTCAGAAAGGAAAAGTGGCTACGAGCAGAAGGCGAAGACCTGGGTCCCTGCCCCTGCTCCAATGAATATTTGATTATTTTATATTAAAAATTCATTTAGAGAAGGGCCGACATCCAGGAAACCTAATGGGTTTACCTACGAAGAGAAACATCCACGACCAAACTCCCCCAGACAGAGACAGAGGAACACAACCCTGCCTTCCTGCCTTCCTATCAGGCCTAAATCACAGAGGGAGAGCAACCACTAGCTCCAGCACCACTTACATCCCATAGAAGGTACCTAATTCCAGCCAGGAATAAACCAAGTCAGCAATTCCATCTGTCTCCCTGCAACAGCAGTGAGTGCAGCAGACTTACAGGACGTGTAAGATCCTGCCTTGTTATAGGCAGGTTATGGGGGCTCTGTCTTTGGGCCCACTCACTCCTGGGCCCACTTCTCTCCTAGTGTTGCACAGGGAGTCTCATTATCCATAGCCCATAAGGCAAGGCCCCTAGGGGGTTGACACTGCAGTTCTTAAGGTTTTATGTGGATCTACTCTGTTGAAAACACGTTTGAAATATGTTAGTATCCTGAAAACTTCAAGCTGTGTGATTTATCCTACAAATGACAAGCAACCCAAGAGAGCTCAAACTCTCAATACCTAGTATGGCACATTTAAGTGCACTGTTCTTCATGTATTTAAAGTTTGGGTTTTTTTTTTTTTTTTTTGTGGAGGGGAGGTTGTTTTTTGGTGGGGAGATGGGACTGAAAGGCTCAGACAGTCAGATGTGAAATGTCAATAAATACAAAGAAACTGAACTATTCACAGACACTTCATAAGCAGGAGGAAAAAGAAAAAAAAGGTAAATGATCTGTTGCAAATGACTCCCACGCTGTAGTTTTAGGCTTAATGCCTTATTTAAAAGATAGCACCCCAGCAGGGTTGCTCTCTGGCAACCTTCACCTTGCCACCACTGAAGGTGAGACCTCTGAATGCCCAGGCTGCCATAAAGAGGTTAAAAAGGGCGGGTGGAAGGAGCTGTTACCTCTATAGCAATCAGAGACCAACTTCATAGGGAAACAGGAAGCCGCCACCCAGGCGAGCTGCTCTCCCGGCTAAGTCAACAGGGCTCTGGATGACATGGTTTAAAACCAAAGCATGTGCAGCCGTGTGTCTGCCTCGGCCACAAGCACGTGCCTGGCCACAAATGACCAACAAAAAGCTCATTTCCAACACAATTTACTTTGTTTGGGGAGTGGGGGGGTGGGGGGGTCACTTAGGATGCTTTATTCAGTGATCACACCCCTGCTGGCTTCAGCAAAAGCCACACATTAAGGATTATTTTCCGGACCGGACGCGAGACTAGCAAGAAAATGGGACCATTTCTATTGGTTTCTGGAATCTAGAAGGTGAGCCCCTGTTCACTATTTAATTCAACCCCTATGCTGTTTTCACCCATCACTTAGAAGTTAAATAACTCTCCCGTTCAAAGAAACCTAGCAGTTATGTTTTGTATTCCCCGCCACGGCAGCGACTGCTGTTGTGACAATATTCATCTTGTCCGTGACGACTATTATCTGCTGTATAAATATTGATGATCTGAGTAATTGGCGTTCTCTACATGTGCTCCTCACTGATAGGAATTGCTCTGCGCGGAGTCGGCGGCTGACAAAGGGCCTTCTTCCCTCCGCACGGCAATGAAGCCCCACAGGGCCCTCGGTCCTGCAACCAAAGGCGACTGGTCACAGCAGCCTTTGGGGAACAGGGAAGGACGAAACATTTGCCTGCACTGGGAAGAATGAATAATTCCAAAGAATAACAAGGGAGCTAAACTGGTATCCAAAAGGCTTAAGTTTAGCTTAGACTGTGCTAACAGCAGACACAGCTCAAACGGAAAGAGCTTGGAGCTGACAGCTCCGTGGCAAGCACCGATGAGCAGGGTATGTCATGTTCGTGGGATGCATCCTCTAAACACACGTTGCACTCACTTGCTGTATGTTTTTGGTCTGGGTTACTTTGGTGTAACCTGTTTTGGATAAAAAACACCCAGAAAAGCAAGACAGGCTTGTCCTGGAAGAACGCTAGGCCAAACGTGATGCTGAGACAACTGGACTTGCCAATGCCAGGCCTTAATTTTTTCACAATATGAGGCCACCGTGTAACAACGAGGCAAAGCGGCTCCGCAGGCTCCTACCACTTGCTCACAAAAGCCACAGGCATCAGTTCAATTTCATTTCACTGGTAAAATGCTTATGCCCAGGAGACTCTCCACCCAATCAGATAATATCCTTTCCTTCCACAATCTGAAAAAATATATAGTAAAAATACTACATTGCATGTTCTGGCTAATTCAGCCCAAATGTGGTCATACAGCCACACAACCTGGCAGTACAAGACCCGGTATTGGCAAAGACAGAGCTGTGGCCAAACTCTCCCATGGGTGCAAGGTCTTTCTTAGAGACTTGAATATCATCTCTGGATGTCAAAGAACCAACAGCAGTGCTTTAGTGGAATCTAGTTTTCTATCAATAAGTGGAATCAAGCTATAAAATCTCGAGTCTGGACTTCATTAAAGTTACCTTATTTGAATTACAGATCCAGGGACAAAGGTAAATTCTGGTGAGATTTGTATGGATAGAATTTAAGTCATCTCTTTTTCTAAGGTCTCCATCCACCCTTTTGATGGTCTGAAGACTAACGCTGAACAGAGATGTTTTAGAAAGATTTTTTTTCTATTTGCTACAGAAATCAGGGAGAAAACAGCCTGTCTGATTTACATCAGTAAGGAAATGACTGTGTTACTGAAGATTAGGGAAGAGCACAGATAAGATACAGCAAGTAGCAAAAGAAAAGACACTTGACTCACTACAGGAGCTGGAGGCCAAGGCAGTAACAAGAGGAAACTGAGCAGCAATGGAGTAGGAAATAAGGGCAAACAAAAGATTAAAAAAAAAAAAAAAAAAGTGAAAAAAAAAGTGAGCAATTTGGAGTGCCAGAAGGTGGAGCAAGGAGGAGCTCCGATTTGCAATAGCAAAAGACATAGGGTCTGGAAGAATAACTTTCTTTGTTGCCTCATTCAAACAGTTACATAACAAGCCATCATTACATGTGATTGTGGAAGCTACTATATATATATATATATATATATATATATATATAAAATCATATGCACATGAACAGACTCAAGGTAAGTATGTATTAAGGACCAATATGACAGATCTTCTCATGGTGACACCGGGTATTAAAGAGTCCCTTAGGTCAGTATGGCCCCCATTATGCAATTAATTAGCCTCGCTTTCTGCAGCTGCTTTCCTCCCCCATTGTTTTACAGTGCTTTGGGGTTTAATATGTTACAATCGTTAATGACAACTGCTGTACATCTCTGAAACTAGAAGGGAAATTGCTCCCAGCGCAAAATTAAAGGCTGAGTTCTTACCAGTAACTCCGGGCATGCTTAACTAATACTAAGCCACAAAACATACCCTAATTAGTACAACAGGTCCTTAAAAAAAAAAAAAATCCACATGACCTCACCGTCAGTTCTTACACTGAGTCATTTTGGAGACCTGTTGAAACAGAGCCCTGCATAATTCTCCGACATCAACAGTGCACTGCACTGATTGAAGCAGACTGGATCCTGACAACCAGGTACCCCCACCCTCTTCTGGCTTTTCAATTTTGTGTGTCCTCCTGTCCCTTCAGTTTTTAAGGCAGTTGGGTGACCTTCAGCAAAAATCCAGCCTTTGCTAAGTGGCCTCCAGTTACATTTCCCAGGTCTGCTTCATTTGCATGCAGATTTGTTATAACATTCCCTGTGCATGCAGCGTATGTTATACTGCTAATGCAAGTTGTACTGCACACAAACACAAGTTGCAGGTGGTGGTAGGGCAAGCAGCTGTCCAATTCACAAGCACAAACAGATCTGGCTCTCACAAGCCTGTACATGCATATAAAGTTCAGTGCAATAAAATGTACCTTTGAAATGTGTCTTGGAAAGTCTTATTAAAACACCTTTGGAAATATGACTCATGAGTCTCCAATCTTGACACTACTGAATCACTAAAAAGTGAAATCACATTTCCATCAAATAATGCCCCAGGTAGCTATTAATCCTATGTCAGGTTCTAAAAACACCATCATCTAACTTGGCTAAAGCTATGCCTGTCTGACATACCTTTTACTGCACAGCAATGTCAGCTTGCAGTATGAAGAAATATGACCTCAAACTGCTACGGTTACATTGCCAAATTTCCTTAGAGAGGACTTGGTTATACTTGCAAAACTGCAATTTTATCACTTCAGTTTGTTTTCAGCAAGAAAGGAGATGGTTTTATCACACCTGTGCCAACATCACTATGTCCACAAAAAGAAATGTTTTGCTGGTTTGGTATCCTGGTAAGGAAACCCTCATAGAGACGTGAAAATGCAATTTCACCATAAAAATAAATGCAGTGGAGTTAATTATTTCTTGCATTGGGCACACAGCCATCTGCTTTCATTGCCTCTGAACATTCACAGCACTCTGAACATTCAGGAGGACAACAGTGGTTTTAAGACCTTGTTTCTTTAGTTCTTTCTGAATTGCACCAGCTTCTTGGAGTGAAGACGCATTGCAAGACCCTGTCGATGGCCCCCAGATGCCTTTGTGAACCTTATGAACAGGTAAGGGTGGGTAGATGCTACACTGACCTTCCTCTACAGGTGCACGGTTCCTAAGCAGGCCAGACAGCTGTAATCAAGGTAGAGAAAAAGGGGGATTCTTGACCCATGGTGTCGGGATGGCTGCATCACAAGCATACATTTTTCCAAATGCTGTGTAGACCTGTACACATGTGGGGAGGTCAACAACTAGTCTATTCCTACCAGTCTCTCCGTTTTGTTATTCCCCACCAGCTTCTCACAGTCACAGGAGAAGAACTTGCCAGTGGTACCTGAGTTTTGTGCCTAGCACAGGCTAGAGAAATCCAGCCAAGACTGAGGGAAAGTATATGAGCACTTGTCTAACCCAATTTATTTACATTATGTACTTCTGAAAGAAATACTATGTTTCAAATACATCACCTAGTAATTTGAAGAAACCTACCAAACGAGTTTGAGATTCCCAGTAGTCTCCTAAAATTGCTACTCCCACAAAGTAGTTCCTTCTAGCTTTTCAGATGCAAGAAGTGCCTTGGAACAGCAGCCAATGACACGGGCTATCCAGTGCCCTGAGATGTTTTCCTCCTCTATAAGGCCCAAACACTTCCCGGTTTTCACTTCAAGAGTATTCCCTGGAGCTCCAAAGAGTCTAAGCACATACATCCCGACACAAGAAAACAACCCACACCTCCCAGGCGTGCAACACCAAACTGCAGTACTTGAGATGAAGCTAATCTTCAATAACTTTAACAGGTTATTAAAATAAGACCTCCTAAGGAAGAATAGTAGTGTGCAAGCTTTTTTTTTTTTCCCCTAACCATTTACATTACGTATTTTAATAAGGGTTGAACATTTTGTTTGTTTTAAACGCAGCACCGCTCTGCTGGTTGACAGCTCCCTCCCACGTTCACCAGCATGAGAAAAGAGGAAGAGGTGATTTTTCCCTCCATGCAGCTTGGAGCTTTGGTAGGCCAGCAGGCAGCCTCCTCTGCACCCATAAAGTTCTCAATGGAAGGTACTGATGGGATTAACTGGTTCAGATCGCTTTTCATCACCGGTGGCCTGCAGAGGCCTGCAGAGAGGAGGCCCTAAAACACTGCCAAGAATCAGAAGTAGACAAGAATGATGCATTAAAGTAATACAGCAAGCAAAAACCTGAACAAATTAAGCATTCCTTCCTCTCTCCTTTAGTGCTTCTTCCAGGCACCTCAATGGCAAAATGAGAGAAGTGGCGAGGAAAAAAAAAAAAAAAAAACACTAGTGTGGCCATACATGTAGTTAATAAATCCACAATTTCCTCACAGCTTTTGTAGGTACTCTCAGGGATTTTCTCTCTTGGGAAAAGTGCATTTATTTAAACACAGAAGTCCGGCTTTTCTGTTGCGTTCGACATTACTGCAACATTCAGAGGCGGTTTCATCGCCCTAAAGGCTCGCACACGTTTTCCAGGTTCCTCTTGATTTCATGAAAGGGGGGACCTGCCATAGCTCAAGAGCATCCAGCCTATCAGGCCAGTGATGTATTCCAGGTCCTTCAGCAGCGGCACTTGGCTTTTGCTCAGACCTCTGCAACGCTGCAGAAATGAAGAGCGACTCCCACCCTAAGGCCAGGGGCACCTACACAGCGGGCACTTCACCCCAAGAGGTGCATGGCACAGCACAGAGCTGCGACGGGCTGTCCCACCTGTGGTACGACCTCGTATTTAAAAGGAGAAATAATAATAATAATAGAAAAGCTTTTGGCTTTGGCAGAATAATTGACCGTGGCTGCCCGAAACCCTAGAGGAGGTTTAAATCAATACAACTGTCTTGTGGGTAGAAAAGAGTAAATCAAGACAAGAAAGTGGAGAATGAAACCCACATTTATATACTATCAGTCTACGTGGCAGAATAACTTTACAAAGCTATTTTAAGGTGTTAAAAAGTGTAGGTTTTCTTCTCAATAAAAGTAAATTTTCACAAAACAGTGTTTTTCCTCTGACAATCTTGTAGTACGCCTAACACATTCCTCTTTGTTCTTATTTCATTTATTTTCATGAGTGCACACACAAAACTTTTTCTTCCACTTTTCACTGTTATAATTTTAACATTGAGAAAAACACAGAAAAAGTGAGAGGAGAGCAAACAGGAGGGTGCTTTTCACATTTTACTTTTAATTAAAAAATAAATTAAATTAAAAAATAATAATTAAAAAAGAGAAAAATATTAAGAACAGTTTTGGACCAAAGAGGTTGACTCTTCCATTTCACCTGTAAAAATAAAGATACCATTTAGAAATCGTCAGCTCTGAACAGATGCTCTGAGAATGTATTCAGAGATGAAGTGCAGATCCCTGTATGTTTTTCTGTAGGACCAGGTGCTGATCAGCACTGACACCAGCACCCAGGAGCATCTGAGCCTCTATGGGAAGCAAAATGACCTCAATGCAGCAGCCACTTTTGTTTCTATTTGACAGTGCACAAAACAATTTGCATTTTCCAGTTTTCCTTCCCCCTTGCCAGTTTTGAAGATAATAAATGAGAGTATTAATGAAGGTTTGAGCCGCAGGTCTCATAAATTACATACACAAAAAAAACTCTTCTGTTTGATCACAATCTTCCATAGGTCTCTAATGAGAAACACGAATGGTCTGCTAATCATCTCATCACAAATGCAAATAACCACCCTGGCCTCTCACCAAGGATCTATGAGACTCAAATAAGGCGGCTGCAAAGCCCCCTGTGCAAAAAGCTGCCGCGTGTGTCCCTCTGAAACTAGCCCCGTGCCCCAGGGCTCTGCGTTTCACGCTCTGTGGCAGCCGAGAGCAGCCTGCTGAGGACGGCCGTGTATTCTAAGCCGACGACATCGGCAGCTCACGGGCTCTTCCCAAGCCCTTCTGTCCCCAGCTAAGGGATAGAAACCCAGCCAGGCGCTGCGAACGCCGTGAGCCCTCGGACGAGGCCGTGTTCTGCGAAAACAAAGGACCTTCAGGCCTCCTAAAACGAGTGCTGAGGAAGCAACTTGGCACGATGAAAAATGTCCTGGGCTGGCCCATTAAAGGAAAAAACACAACAAGTTTCTAGTCATCCGTCACAGTGCCTGATGTGCCCCTGAAGGTCCCCATTCCCATCCCAGGCTCTGCTCCCTACCCTGGGCACCAGTTCCAGGCACTAAGAAGGCTGCTCCTGCTGGGGTCACCCTCAGTCCCCAGAGCCCAGCTGCCTTCCGCTGCTCCCCAGCGCAGCTCACACGGCAGCTCTCGTGTCGTTTCCACTCTCCGCACTTCCCGCTTTACTGACACAGGTATCCTGAGCTCCTACGGTGCTTTGAGATTCACGCAATGGAAACAGCACTGTGTTTCACAAAGCGTCATGACTGTTGTGTTAGTGAAACCCAGACCTCAAGATCTTCCCAGGGAAAAAAGAAACTTTGGACACATAAATTCTCTCTAGGCTAGTCCCTTACCCTTGACACCACATCCATATTATATTGTCAGTCCTCATAAAAGTTATGGGAAAACTGGTAGACAGGTTGCAGCAAACAGAAGGACAGGCCTGTGGGAATCAGGACAAAATAACAAGCAGTGTTTGATCCCACAGACACCTAGACAAGTTACAAGCGATTGGTAGCTCTGGTCACGGCTATTAACAGACCTGCTGTTAACGGTGGAAGGAAGAGAATTTGCTCTCACATGTCTGGAAAAAAGCACCATGAGGTTTACTTTTAAATAATTTTATTTAGAAAGTATTATTAGGAAAGTAAGCTTGAAGAATTTAAATATTCCAAATAGCAACATGAACCTTCCAGCACCCCTTATCCCACTGTATGCAAGAATGGCTGTCACACACGTACACACTTGCTAACATAAATCCACCGTCTGCATTTCCCTTCCTAGCTGATGGGATAATTGTTGGACCTCGACTGCCACTATCAGCAAATTTTTACTTTCTAAGCAGCAAGTGTTTGTACAATAGAAATCCTCCTATCAGCACTGCCAGCTGGGCCCAAAGCAGGGGGACCGCAAGCGCGCTGCAAAACCGCAGCATCTGCGTGTGTGCAAACACGCCTCTCTTCTGAAGAGGCACAGACAGTATTTTCAGAGCAAACACCACCAAGATTTTCATCATTGAGGATGTCAGTAGGCCAGAGCAGTCTGCCACTCACCTTCAGCACTTGGTGCTTTTTCAGCTAGAGGCTTCTGTAGCTCTGATCACAATCTCAGTACACGGCCGTTTTTATTAGATGTGAATATACCAGCTTTGAGAATACAACAAACTGTTCTACAAGAAACTCTTCCTCTCACAGCAGTCAGCTCCTATTATTTTCCCTTACTTTAGCTTGAAGACATCAGCATAACCAACCAACATTAGAAGAGGAAACACTGGAAGAGGAACTAAAATTACAGGGATTCACTGGTAAAATCCAGGGAAACACTGCCTGGATTACAAGCGGCTGCCCCAGGGAGATAAGCAGGCGGGAAAAGCGGAGCTTGTTACCTCTTGGTCAGACCCCAGACTGGAAAACAGGGAGAGGTGGAGGGCTTGGGAAGGGGCTCTCTAACACACGTAGCGGGAGGGCTGTCTCCACGCAGAATTGCTCCCTTTCAGCCACAAAGCAGTTGTCCATGCGCCGGCACGTACCTCCTGTGCTGCTCCCCTGCAGCCGACGGGAGCCGGGGGCTGAAGATGTCGGCACTTGGTAAGGCTGGGACCTTAACGAAGAGACCGCTCCTAAACAGCAAGATCTTGGAAGGGGTCTCTCTCCTTCTCAGCCTTGGACTTGGGAGGCAGCAGAAAGAGGTAAGGGAAGAAAGTGATGTTTCCTCCTCTTGACCAGAACACCTACACGGGCGCTTTTTAGAAGTAAATGCACTTTGGGCAAATCACGTTACGGTTGCCTTCCATAGGTTCCATTACCTATGGAAGTTTTCAGCCCAAAACGTAAAAAGGACTAGGAAAAAGTACTACTAAGAAAGTATTGTTTTTCCTAAAGCTTGAAGAAAAACAAATTTGAATGGAGGTGATTTTGGTCTCGTTATAAATGAAGCAGACTTCAGCAAAACTCCTATCCATTAGAAAAATTTATGCAAGACACAAATATTGGGACGCTATTTTCAAAATAAAATGCATCTGAAATCTGTTATTTACTGCCTCCAGTTCAGCACCACTGGCAACGATGCTCATTATTTTCCTGGCACTACAGTCTTCCCGTTCTCTGTTTTGACCACCTAAATATACTTCTTCCTTAGAGGAAAGCACTGGCACAGCGGCTATTAGGGCTCCACCAAGTAAGGGACAACAATACTTCTGTCACGCTAGCCAGCTTACCAAAATTATTCAATGTCATTTGGGAAAGCTATTAAAAAGAAGAAGGAAAAAAAAAAGCTGTCTCATAGAGAGCCTCAAATTGCACATCCCTGCTGACACCACAGCCCAGGCCTGTGCGCACTATAGACCCCAGACCCATAGATCCTGGGGGGCTGCAGCGGTGCCGCCTGTGACGGCTGCAAGGGGCTCAGCAGCAGCCCCTCCACGCACCCAGAGCGTCGATGAAGGCACCAGAGGCGAGAGCATTTTGCCCAGGCTGAGCGGTGCGACAGGCCAGGGGGAGATGCAGGAGCGGGTGCCGTGGACGTGGTGCAAACCCGCGCCTCGCACTGAGCGCCGTCGGCAGGGCATTGATCCCTGCTCGCAGCCCGACGAGCAGCAACAAGCAAGAACAGAGGAGCGGGAAGAGCACAAGGACTTGCACCGCAAGGCAGGCCATCAATTCGGGCGTGCAGCTCACGGCCCGAGCAAGGATCCGCTCGGGGCTGGAAGGGAGCCGGTGCGGTGCCGCATGGCCCGCCCGCACCGAGGAGCTACGGCTGCAAGGCCACCAGCTCTCACACACATCCACGCTCCCCTCTGCAGAGGGAAAGGGTATCCACAGCCCAACCCAGGCAGTACCTAGCCGTCCTGGGCATTTTAATGTCACGGGCAAAGCTGGAGCTGCTTGGGATGTGTTCCCTTCCTCTAGCTGCATTAGGAGAGCGTTTTAGACCTGATTTACTGTCTGCACGCAGCATACTACCACACACTACACCCAAACAAGACTGAGAGCAAAGTGTAGAAAACAGCCTGGCCTGAGTTAT
>JAVCKT010026306.1:0-27036 GCA_032273925.1 Rhynchotus rufescens | reverse complement strand
AACTTTTTGTTTCATTAAATGTATCATTTCATTTCTGTATTATTTGATATTAATAGTAAACACAGCCATTCTTTCCCTTAGTGTCTGGTTATTCCTGCTACCCCCCATCAATTGGTGAAACAATACCTCACCCCACTGCCACCAAAATGAAAATCTATTGAAAAGAATGATTGTCCTAATAGGTCTATTTGCTACATGATCAAACAAAACCTATAGAAAACATCCTCAAAATAAGTTCTAGGTCTATGTTCCAACTATTCTGTCCAATACAAAAGCAGCTGGCTAGAGTCATTCTCTTTGGATTACAACAGAGTTTAATCCTGTTTATTTACTTTGGGAACTAATCCTTATTATGTTTTATGATGTTAGTAAATGAATTTATTATTGTTTATTTATTATAGCTAACATAAATAAGTAAATGATTCAGACCACTTAATAATAACACTCCTCATAGATGTATAAGTTTTTATTTGAGTTTGCAGGCATAAACTTGGACCTCATGGAGCTCTTTATGTGCAAAAAAGACAACAATCTTTCATGAACGAGAATAAATCCGCTTGCACAAAAGACTCAGCTCCCATTTGAAAAAGGGAGAACCATAGCAATCTTATAGTTTAAGATTCTCACTTTTTAAAAGTGACTGAGGCTGGAGAAGCACATGTTCTAGAAATCATCTTGATGGTGATCTGTACTATAAAAATGAAAGCCAGTGTGTTTACATTAAGTCTCATTCGCTGTTGAACAGTAAGGCATGTTGGACTTTGCTTGCAGGAATCTGAGGGACACTTAATGCAGCACTGACCTCAATTCATTTATTTTCCACCTCCATTTGCTTCTCAGTGAAGACTGAACTGCATTACACTGTGCTACCTCACTTTGGGCTCTTCCCTACGTGCTACTGTAGGCACATGGGCATGCGTAAGCAATTCCTTTGCAAGCACTGAGGATGATACAAAGATTTTGTATCAGACACAAACAAGGATTTCTGTTTTATTTTTTTTTAAATCGTCTGAGACATTTCTGGTAATGAATGGTGCCACTGACCTCCTGTTTCTAGGCTTATAGTTTATGGCACATCGACCTTCGCAGACAACTGCTAAACGCCAGCAGGCAGCTGCTCCTGTTCTCGTACAAAAAAAATGGCCACTCTCTCTCTTCTTGTCATAGAAGTGGAAATTTCTTTTATTCTGCCTGGATTTATGTTCTCTCCTTTCCTCTCCTCACACTAATCTCTCTGAAAGTGCCTGACTTTAACATCCGTATAACAATGTCAACAGGGAATCCATTAAGTAAGAAAAAGAGCTTCCAATCTCCACAGAGGAAGCAGGAATCATTTTAGAACATGTTTGTCTGTTTTACAGTGGAAAAAAAAGATTTCACTGATAGTGTACTTTCCTTAATCGCAGAACCTGAAGTGCATGTTAAAGGACAAGCAAGAAAAAAAAAAAATGAAACAGAAATGTGTATTCCTACTGTAAAATGCTCCAGTCTGTGAGCTGAGCAGGCAAGAAGAACCAGAGGATGAACATCATTATCCCCAATCCTTTAACATAAACCTAAAGCACAGAAAGAGCTTGTTTTTCTAGAGTCCCCTGCAGAAAAGCATCCGAACTTCCCTGCCTCTGAGGTTTGGCCCATGGGCATCTCTCGAGGTCAATGTCTTCACATCCCCTCTGGTAGGGCAGCCCGGAGAGTTGCTGAAGCTGCACACAGACCATTCAGGGCCAACCTCACGGGTGCTCACGGCCAGCATGGGGTAACATGGGGCTAATTACAATTTTTCAGCTCCAGAGTCACCCTTCACAGACTCCGCATTGCTCCCACTGGCCAAGTACAACAGTAGCTGGGTCTACAATCCCCCTCTCACCTTTAATCCCCTAATAAGCTCGGCCAGTGGGGGAGCATTACTTATAAATGGGCAAAATGCAAGTTCAACTGATCCCCAGGGAAAGAGCATGAGACATTCTCCCTTAATTGCCTTTTTTTTAAAAAAAATAGGAGCATTCAGACTCTGATTCATCCATGAAGCCTTTTTCTTTCATGAAAGTTAAACTCATTTAATAAAGCCTGGCTCAAGCAGGGCTCCAGGGAACCTAGCATTGCCACCACTGAAGTTCTAATCCACTGGACAGTCATCAGCTGCAAGTGTGAACATTTCACTCTAGAAACATAGGCAAATCCTAGATAAATATTTAGGATTTAGTACACAGCACAGGAAGATCCAGAAAGGAGAGATAGCTCCCTCCAGGAAGAAGTATCCCAAAACAGCAGCCTTACTTGACAGGAAAATGACGAAGCTGGCTGAACAGCTCATGAGAACTCAAGCTTTTAGGAAGAAAAAAAAATATCTCCTAATGTTAGGATTTGCTTGGCTTGATAGGAGGATGATTTTTAAACGGAGGATTTTTTTTTCTATATAAAAATCAAAGACAGAAAATAATCATTGGCAAAATCTCCAAACAAAATGAGATTATGGCACATAAGCTTTAGGCAAGCATCTCCCTTAAAGCTACTTTTGAAGAAAAACTAAACTTTTAAATATTTTCTTCCTGTAGAACCACTGTTCTGTTCATGAAAAGAGTCATATTTTTATCAGAGACGGGAGGGGTTACGAATACTTGGAATTTTCCAGAGATAAAGTTTTATCAGCCTCATTAGAGACTCTGAAGCTACTGGTACAAGAATTTCCGTCGTTATCCTGGGTACAAAACTCCTGAGCCAAAGTCATGCAGAAGTAAGATTATCCTCAAATTCAGAGGTTAAATGCGTGCCAGTATTTGTATCATTTCAGAATTACTTTGTTCCTCAGTCGGAAGGCTGAGCCCTTTCTTTTTTTGTTTAAGAAAAGCATTCAGCAGAGAAAGGTGGTGTTTACTCCAACAACAAATGCCTCCTTTACTGCTGCAGAACTGACCTTTCCATTTGTGCTCTACAAATGAGCCAAACTGAGTAGCTCTTCCTCTGCTGCATATCAGAAAACTCCTGGCAGACAGCATAGCTCACTATATCCTTTATGGCAGCAATGCCACACCACAGACAGCCTTGGAGGTTGTTAGAAAAAATGATGACTTCTGCCTGCTCTCTCTGAGACTTTTGCCCTGTGCTTTGTATTTCATTCCATTCTGCATTTTTGCCCATTACCACAAGGAACCCCACTGTCTGAAAAATCGTGTCAACAGGGTGTAGACTGTTGCAAACGTCTGGTAACAAGCCATATATTTAATAAATGTAAATGTACTTATGTTCACAGGTGGTGTAGACTGTAAAAAAAAAAAAAAAAAAAAGCTAAACTTTTTTACTGTATCATTTAATGCAAAAAAAATTTTTATCTAAAGCAATTGAAAACCAAATTCTGTTTTTCATTATTATTGATAAATGATCTTTACAATGTAATTGAAGTCAGTAGCATGGCTTTAATTTTACACTCTTAAAACAGAATTTAACTGATCGTAATCATGCCGTCTTCATGTATAAGTACGTCTCCACTATTTTCTTTAAATTTTGTCTCAGGCAATATATTTACCCCACTGAAATCAGTGGCCATTTCCATCGGAGCCAAGATACATCCTTTTGGATCTTCATGATGTTCCTAATGTCTCCTTTTCTGACAGTGACCTTCTACACTCTTCTCCGTTGGGTGAACTTGAGCAAAATCCCCAGTTTATTTTTCCTGCTCTCTCATGACCATGTTTTTTCCCTGCATTTAATCATAGCAGACTCAAGTGGTATATAGTGATAAAACAAAAAGCTTCTGGTGTTGGAAGATGGTTTTTTCTAAGAAGCAATCATTTTTCTTCGTCTTTGCATTCAGCAACGTAGAACGTGCTCTGTGGACCACTGCTGGGAATGTGCCTTCAGCACAGCAAGTAGCCAAGTGAGCAGCAAAACCCACAGTGTCACTTCCAAACCTTCACCAAGAACTGCTTCATGCCCATCTTACAAGCTCACTTGTTACCACCTGTCTCTCTAATGAGGCTTCTTCTGCATCGTTATGTATGATATAGAGGCTTGAATCAACATAAGGACTCAACTGCTGAGCTCCTTCTCAACAACATTTTTTCCTGCTCATGTCTCTTGACACAGCAGTGGTACACAGCAATGAGAAGAACACAACATCTATCTTGTATGACACAAGTTACACCTTCAGTGTCACACTAGCTCCTACATGGCATACATTATGCCAGTACATCCATAGGCTCAACCTGAGCTTGCATCCAGATCTGGAGCACCCGGTCACTCATGTAGCTGCTGCACTGGCCTGTGTTTCACCCAGGGCCTACAGATACCCAAGGGACTCCCATGTGACTATACAGACCTGACCAGCTTGACGTGACTCCTGACTTTTCTTATGGATAATATCACATGAAATGACTCAGTTGCAGCCAGAGGAAAAATAAAAGCAGCCCGGAGAAAATCATATTCTCAAACGCCTGTTCAAATTTCCAGGGAGGGACCTGAATGAGCAAGAGTTACTTGATTCTCTTATCACTCCATTGAAACTGGAAATAGGCACAGCAGAGATACACCATTAGCAGGTTGTCTCATGCAGCAGCATCTGATCAGCACTTCTCCCTGTCTCCATCCCTTGTTTGATACTTCTGTTTCCCCCTCACTTCTACAATGGCTTCACTAACAGGCAGAGCATATGCTATGTAAGTCACCAGGGCTGACCAGAGGACCTCTTCCTCAGCCATTTATTGTATAACCATAGCTGTCCTGCCATCTAGCCTCTGGAAGATCCTTCTAGGACAGAGAATCCAAAGGGACAAGCCCTCCAGGTATGAATGTTTGCTGAGGTATGTTTGCTGTGGCAGACACCCCACACCTGGAACTGGGAACTCAGAAGCTTTCCATTAGTACTGGCATAGGTGCTGAACAGACAGGATTGCTGAAATGCAGTGTGCCAGACGGCCCCATAGTCAGCAAGATGCCCGTTGAGTCAGGTGAAGTGCTCAAGCTGGCAAGTCCTGCTGTGGGAGGCTGTGGGCACACCTGGAAGGACTCACAGACCTGCATGAGAGCTCAGCCCATAGCAGCACGGACACACACTCTGCATGCTGGTCAGGCAATGCGGACACTACCTAAGATCTCCTTCAATAAATCCTATGTTTCTGTGTCACTGGCTTCAGCAGGTCCTAAACACAAGGCAGTGCCACATCTACAGGTTTGAGTTCAGAGCAGCTGCAGACCCAATAACATGCACCTTGTGGGTGAAAAGTTGATATATCTATAACAATTTTCCTGCAGATGTGAGATAGAATTCAAGCCTGGATGCATGGAAGTGTCCTAATCTAAAGCTATTTGTTGTGTGACCCACCCATTTGTAATACTGATATTTAACCTATAAAGCACTAAATAAGAGGAGAAAACCTGAACAGGAGGTAAGAACTTAGAGGAGAAAACCTGAACAGGAGGTAAGAACTTCAGATGTAAGACTAGCATACCTCAAAATTTGGTGCTTCCCTTCTGCTGTTCATCCTAACTCTGAGCACCAACCCTTTAGCCTCTCTGACCGAGAGCCCATACTTCTCTCACTGACTTAACATGGAGAAAGTCGTCTTCTCTATCCACACCATCACCAGCATAGGGATCCAAGGATTTTCATCTACCCAGTGGTGAATAGGTGATGTTTACTCATGGCTTTCCCTACACCTGCATTTCATGCTCCACTTGCAGCAAAGTCACCAAAGAGATCCCCACGTGGCTGCTGTGCCTAGTTTCCAAAGATCATTCCTGCCACCATTTGCCTTGATGGAGCCAATGAACACAAGCACAAGCAACCACTTCAACACCCATTAGGAACAGCTGAGAAAAAAAAATCCAAAATGGGATGAAAGTTTCCTACTACCACAGTGAAACTGAATAGTGAAACTGAATGAAAGTCCAGCCTCATGCCCAGCTCTGGACATGTGCTAACAACCCACTTCTCACTGACAGAGCCTGACCGTCTTGCACCTTTTCTTTTCCTGGCTACCACAAGTAACAGAGGACAGGGTCACTGTACCTTGATGCCCATCATGAGAGCAGACTTACATCTACCATGGGGGAAGGAGGGAGGGAAATAGCTTCAGAGCTGCATCCTGGTATATGCATTTAGATCACCATGAGATGATGGAGGAAAAGATCAAGCTTGCAAGCAAAAACTGGAACAACTACATGCATCTTCATGTCGTATGATTGAACGTGACTGCAAGAAGGCAGGCATCAGGGGCAGAGTGATACTTTTAGCACTTAAATTTTTGCTCCTGAAACCGTGATAAAGTGAAGCTTAATTACATGGCATCTGTGAAGACTTTAAAAGTATCTGTGAAACAAAGAATAAAAAATACAAAACAATTCCTCTGTAGATTTCTTTCTCGTGGCTCCCACACTGGTGGGAAGTGTGTTTGTAGACATCTCCCAGCACTCTTCCATGATACATATATTATTCTGTAACAGGCATTCTGCATATTGGTGGGGGAGGTTAGAGGAAGGATTTTCTTCTAGTTCCTGTGTTTAGATCTCTATTTTTTCTGCTCGAAAGTTGTTCTTCTACCTTCAAAAAGGATTTACTGAGTGATACCAGGTGGCTAATTAAAATATATTTTGGAGAAAATAAAAGATTCTGCCTAGCATGTAAAACAGTTAAGACAACAACTCATAAACAAAAAAAAAAAAAGAAAAAAAGAAAAGAAAAACACTCTGTGAACATGAAAAGTTCTTTTAGCAAGGAAGCTGGGAACAGGATTTGTGTGCAAAGTTGATAAACTCCTGCAGAGATTATAAATTCCACAGGGACTCATAGCTACCGCTGGAATGAGAAAAAAAAAAAAGGAAAAAAAAGCCCAGGATACAGCTCTTTCTCTGTTTCTTTGTTCCACTTGCAAGTTTTCATATATAAAGGTTATTTTGAAGCCCATAACCAAAACAGAACAAGAAACAAAACAAAAAGCAAGATCCCTCCTCTATGGTAATAAATTTTATATAGGACACTTGACTGATGCAATTCTTACAAGGGAGACTTGAAAATGTCAGACCATTGCCATTAGAAAAAGGAGTAGTAATAAATGTAAATTTAAAGTTTTTCCAAAGTGTTGGCAAATCAAAAAATGACAAGCATGAATCTTAGAAATGGCTCCAGCATCAGTCCTAACTCTGCCAGCAAGTGAGGATCACAGGCACACATTAACCATCAGTCACAAATTCAAGAAAAAAAGAAATCTGAAGTTAGCAAACTATTTTTTGAATTTGAGAGACCAAGCCTAGGAGACATTGTCACAGCATTTTTTAGATGTCACAATGTACACACATAATCCTCCACATTTTAGCAGCACAAGACAGGTACGTGGACTTGAGGGTAGTGCAGATACTCTTTTCCACCCTCTTTTCATCAGCAACATAAAGTTCCTGTTGTGGTGACAGCTCCTGTGCCCTTCCAGAGGGAGCTAACTTCCACATCCTAACGTCAAGAAGAGATATAGGGTGTGAATTTTCAGCTATGAGGGACAAACTATGCAATTCCTATTTTCACATTGAAAGTTGCTTCACCAGCAGAAATTCAAGGCAGGTTAAACTTCTGAAGGTACCTCTGAAGGCAAGTACTCAGCATGTTGGGGTTTCAGGCACATTTTCTGTTTGTTTTAGTTTTTTTTTTTTCAGCAAAAACAAGAGCTGTCATTAGCGAAAGGATATTGCTAGCAAAGAGAACAATGTGGAAGAGCTGTTGGGAGTGTGTTGAGGAGCAGCAGTGCTGCCGCATTTGTTGGACTGGGGGAGTGGAGTCCATCATGCCGTCCGTGCTGCTCTTTCGAGTCAAATACGTTTCCAAACAGCAGCTGGTGCGCAGCAAGTTTTTGCTATTGCATCACTTTTTCGCTTCTGGGTCATTAATAATTTCCCTGAAAAGAAAAGGAGGAGCCCCTCGCCATCCCCGCTCCTCCCAGCAGGCTCAGAGGTGCCCCCAGCTGCCGCCATACTGGGCCTAGGCCGCCTCGCACCTGCTCGGCCTGCTGGGCTCTGCCAGCGCTTAAAAAAGGGAAGGTGAAAGGAATGTGATGTTAAAAGCAGGCATTTGTTTGGCATTCTGGGGGGAAGGGGAGCCGAATCCTGAATATTTTTGGCAGCCATCTTGCCATGCAGCCCAGCAAGCTTCTCTGAGCACTGTGTCACACCAGAGGGTCTCACCAGCTTTTAGCAGATCTGTGGCATCTGATGCCAAGTCCTTACAGGTCGAACAATAAAACTCAGAGAAAACATCACAAGGAAGGAGAAAACGCTGCCGTGACCATGGCATCGCCTTCTTCCTGCTGAACGCCGTCCTGCCCCCCTCGTAGGGCTACCGTGGATTGTACAACACCTGGGCGAGTCCCTTGCCCTTCTGGAACAGTCACCGAAGCCAGTCAGAAAGCCAAGGGTAGAGAGATAGGTGCTTTCAGGCATCAGAGTCATTCCTGACAGACCTGAGGATGTGTCCGTCCTTCACTGGCCACGTTGTTTGTGCAGGATGCCCTACCACACATATTGGCACGTAAAGAAAACGTTAAAAACTACTTCACACTGAAAAACAATTTCCATCTGGGCTCTGTGTGGTTTCTAGACCATGTATAAAGTCACCTCCTTAGCTGTCATTGCTAATCCTCCTTGTTGTTACTGGGAGTGCTTTCCAGCTCTTCCTCTGGCTCTTGAAGTATTTAAGGTTAGTTGACCCTGGTCCTTTGCAGAGCAAGTAGCAATAATCTCACTTGGCATGTGGGAGATTCGCAGGGATAAATGTGACCCCCAGGAGCCTGTGGAAATTATGGGGCAGACCCACAGGAGCTCATCAAGTTTCCCTGTTCTCATGCAGGTCTGGGGCAAACAATTTCCTCCGGGCTAACAAGGTCTTGGAGAGATGAGTTAGCAGCGACAGTTCCTTTCACCCTCCTTTTTCTTAAAGACAGGTGCAGAGTGTTGTCAGTGGTTAAAATTATAAATTCCTATGTAGATTTTTTTCAGGGCCAGCACACAGTTTTTCCCTCCATGCCTGTCTGGCAGCTTCATCAGGTGTTGCTTCACCAAAACCTATCAGACTTTTCCTCCACCAATTGAAGCAGGGTTTTACAGCATTATGATACACTATTGTTAAATGCAATCCAGTTTTGGAGTGACAGACCCATCCAGATGTTAGTTAATTTTAAAAAACTTACTTTGTGTTGATTGGTGCTGCATACCCCCCAACTTCATGGCTCTTACGGATTTTTTGGGGGGGATGCAGGAGCATTTAGGAATGTCAGTTGTGATAGAGGACACATAAGCACATCCCACATGGCAGCTGGAGTCACAGAAAGCAGAGTGAAAATGACAGTAAAAGTGAATGCTGCGCTGCACAGAGACCTGGTGTAAGCCCTTAGAGGGAAAGAAGTTCTTGGTTTCATTTTTACAACAGCCTCCACTGTGGTGTATGATATCATAGGTCCCAGGCTTAGCAGAAAGGAAAATCTTCCATCTTCAATTCAGCACATTCTGATAATGCTGTAAGGTCTCCCAGTGGGAGACACACAAGTGCAATTCAGGCTGCTGGTTTGTGTGAGGTGGCTGACAACCCACAGGAGACGAAATGATTGCTGTTACTTCAACCCACACTGCTGTGTTCCCCGAGGAGGGAAGCCCCTGCATGGGAAGAGGAACACGAGAGGTAGCTGTTTCTGAAGAGCAATTTACTGCTTGATATGTGAAAATGAACATCAAGTAGTTTATGCTAAAATGCTGAGCTAGGAATTGGGACGCTCTGAAGAGACATATGTCCTAATCACCTGTTCTGCTGCTGGGAGTTCAGGAAGATAAGACCAACAAGCAGGGGCCTTCCCTGCTCCAGCTGGCCCTGTTTCCAACCACTGTACTATGGGAGCCAGCTCCACTAAGGGTGATTTTTTTAGAGCCTGAACTGTTGAGTGTGTTTTGGAGGATCTAACGTAGACACTCCCAGTCTCCAAGAAAACCCATGCTTGTCACCTTGCCCCTCCTGCCCTTTTATTCACTACTTCTGTTTCAGCCCCCAACACCAACATAAAATATGTGAAGATTTCTTATACCTCCCACCCTTCTCTCTTTTCCTTTCCTATCCTCTTTTCTTTTCCACTTCACCTGCATTTTGCTCAATTCTGTTCATTATATCCCTTTCCTTTCCTCTCTGCTGCTGGGAGACCTTACTGACCCTGCTTCTTCTTAGCTGAATTCCACACATTTTTGCACAAAACACAGGAATCTCCATTGGATACAATTCTCCTTTGAAGGGAGGAAGGCTCCATCTAGCCTTCCCTTGACATGATGGAATCATTGCCTTCATGGTTCATTTGATTCTCACAATTCTGCAGTAAATATCCTCACACCCCAGTTCTGTTCTGCCAAATATAGTATTTATGAAGCTGAAATTTTGCAAGCCAGTAACTTTAGGGTGTTTTAGCTGCTGCTTTTGAAAGATAATGGTCGGTCCCAGCAGATGTTTGTTCCTTGATCACTTGGAAATGTCAGTAATTAATTTAAATGGGGGAAGGGGAAAACCCTTCATAAATATCTGTGAATGAAAAATGAAGCTCTTGGTTCTCAAAACATGTGCTCAACAGATGGTTTTAAAAATGCAACATTCAGTGTTTGATGAATGGTTTTTAATTCCTAATTTGTTAAGAAATCAGACAGGGAGTAGAAGAAACTGCAGATTTTGTACTGTTGCCAGGTTTGTGCCATTAAAAAAAAATATATATATATATATGTATATATGCCCAGACTAGGTCTTGATTTGTTTGCCAATTCAATGCTGTTTTCTTACAAAGTTTGTTGCAAACTTTTTCTCAAAGCTTGTCAATTCAGGTGATTATTGCATATATGCATATAAATTAGTTTAAATAGTGACTCAGTGTTAGCTATAGTGACTCTCTGCAGAGAAATAGAAGTTGTGCTTGCTTTTTCCTTAATGTTACAGTAGAGCAGAGAAGTTTCAGTTTTACCTTCTTATTTTGTCCTCTGCATACATGAACAGAGGTGTATGTAGGGATACATGTGCACATGCATATGAGAAAGCAACACCTGTATAGAGAGTTTGCTCATAGTTCCTCTCCCCCATACTATTCTCCACAGTCAATATTGGCAGAAGCTGTTGCCTGTAAAACCCATCTGAAATTTGGAGCACAGCGCCAGCCATTACAATAAAAACCTTTTCACTGCCATTCCCTGAGCCCTATTTACTGAAACAGAAATGGCTCCACAGGAGTGGTGGAGAATTAGGAAAGCAGCATGCCCTTCCAGCTGCTCTCACTGGCTGTATGTAAATCCCTTCTCTTGCCTACTTCCATGAAAAGCTGATCGGGAGGTTGCAGACACCGAGCTCTTTAGAAAGGAAGCATTTCTCATTCTGTATTTACACAAGTACATGGAGATCTTGTTCACAGCAGGAGTCCATGCTAGTCTAACACTGGCATACTCACTGATGAGATATTCACTCAAAACTCTCCCCCAACAGCACCCAATTTTTCTCAAATAGCCTAAAGCTATTTCTAGTTTTAGAACGAATACCTCTCCTGCTCAGCTTGCTGGGATAACCAAAGCACCTTAGGAAAGGTGATCCTGCAGCTAGTTGGGTTAATCAAGCTGTTACACACTAGGTAACTCAGGCAGACTGTCTGGCAAATACCCATATAAACCACCACTCCTACCAAAATTAGGCAGACCTTCCAAAAAGAGAAGAACTGTGTCAGCTGGCAGCAAAAAGAGACCCAAATGCAAAACAGTGCTTTATGGTGGGCTACAGGTGAAGAGTTTGTACAGCATGGTTCAGTTATAGATTGGTGTGTGCCTGTGGCAGAATTGTTTAATAAATGTGTACAAGCATAGACACAATGGACACATAGACACACGGACAAGAATGGACCCAAAACAGATTGTCTCTATAGCATGAAAACATTTTCTTCCTAAGCAGCCAGATATTCAGCATGAGCTTGTATCCTCTCTTCCCACAGATACAAACAGATATGGAAAGGTCCCTTGCCTCCCTTTCTACACCTCATCTCTCGGAGCCAGGCTACTGAAGCAGATCAGTACCCAGGCTGAATATCACCAGAAACCCCTTGTAACAGAAACATTGAAGACAGATGCTCATCAAGGGGAGAGGTTGACTACATGCCCCTGATAATTTTATTGTGGCTCAAGCAACACTGTCCATATGTTTCCATTGAGCTGGAACTACCAAGCACAAAAGTGCCCAAGGGATACAAACACATGCAGTGTTTGCAGTCCCTGCTTCACTTCACTTGTGTTGTCTGTAACTGCTTTTGGAAGTGGTTTGTCACATCTCCATCCCTATTTCAGTCACTTTCCATGCTGGACCCAAGAGGATCAGCCCACAGTAGGGACAGATGATGCAGCTCCTCACACTTGAGACCTCCTCAAGCAGGTCTCATCGAGATAACAGGAGTTGCTGGCAGAAATTATAGAGTTACTGTGCTAACTGCCTATGTCTGCTCCGTATGGAAACTGTCCTTTGAAGGGTGATTAATATGAGGGAAAGAAAGTTCCGTGTTCCACCTTTGTTTAATGAGAAACCGCAGATTGAAATCATTGTGTGTGGCTGATGAGAAAATGATGAAAGAAACCTCAAGGCATTTTTATTGGAAGCTTCTGCAGTGCAGTGCGGAAGCTATCCACATATTTTATTGAACCAAGTCCCTTAGCGAAAAGGCTGAATACTCATGAATGGTAAAAGAGAAGAGGGAATTTTTTAATTACAATATTCAAATATTCCTTTCAGCATGTTTTCCAAAGATGCCATGAAGATCGACTCTGCTACTGCAGCATATGCAGCAGCAAAACTTTTCATAGGTGGTATTACTGGGGTGATATTTAGAACAAAACATTTGTAGGAGAAGGCTGCAGCTGGAAATTTCCAAATGAATGCTTTTTCTTTCTTTTTTTTTCCTCTCTCTCTCAACTACCTGCATCACGGACAGCCTATGTTCCCTTTCGCCTGATGCACCAGGGTGAAGTCCTGCGAGGATTTTAGCTATTGCACCATTTCTTACCTGAGGTTCAACAGTAACATTCACAAGTCCTCAGGAGGCACTTTTCTTTCAACATTATACATCCTCTAGATTGCCTACACATGGGGAGAGATTCATAGCTACATAGTTGTTGTCACAAAATTCCACAGGCATAGAAGCCAAAGCAAAATGCAGCACTAATTATGAACAGTACCTATCTGCTCACATTACTGCTGAAATGTTAACTCTGGGAATAGATATTTTTATGCATAAGCTTTTCTGCAAAAGAAATGTTACTAGGAGGGAAACAGTCGCTCTTTCTGTTATAAGAATGAGCTCTGCTTTGGTCTAGTTATAGCTACTTTCAAAGAGTAGAAGAAAAAAAATGTATCTTCGTACTAATTTCCATTTGAAGTGAAGAAACAAAGAGGAAAAAAAAGCAGTCATGGTGATATTAAGGGAGAGAACAATTTTCTATATCCCATTATCTTACAGACTAAGTGTTGTTTGTTTTAGAGAGCACAGAAATTGCTCAGATCACTTATAGGTGCAAGTGTGATGTGAAAAAGATTGCCATTTGAATTGTAATAAGTGTTTTTAATGAAATATCTCTTTTTCGTTTTTTTTTTTTTTTTTCAGATTGTGTAGTACATAGAAAGCTTCTTAGGGATACAAAGAGAAGTGTTTCCAAACTAAAGACTGATTTTAGGAGAGTTCCGTCCCAAGTTCCTAAATCCACCAACCCTGATACATGGACTCAGTTGTGCATACACCACATTTGGCAAACACAGGCAAAACACTTAACATGTTCTGACTTGCCTCTACCAAAATCAATTCATGTTCTGGCACTGCCTTCAGGAGGGTTAGACTTTAATCCATGGTAGCTGCCCAGAGGATCCTTCAGCCCAACAGAAGTGCTGTCTAGGGCAACCATTCAGGTGCAGTTGTAGCACTGCCTGAATGAAGTTTGGCACAGGAGATTCTCTGGGGACAAAGCAATGGGAAAGACAACTTAATGGAGAGATCTGAAGGAAATGGAGAAAAGATGCTGGTTATGCAAGAAGTAGTACAAAGTATTGACCTCTCCAACCACAGCCTGCTGATCTCAATGCAATGTGCCATTCCCAGAATAAGGCAGTCCCTTCCAGTCTGAAGATAGTGAAAGTTTCCTGGAAAAAAAAAAAAAAAAAAAGAAATCGAAGACTTCATAGATCCAAGAAAATCCTTTTCATCAAGCTTTTACTACATAACAGACTGTTTGTTTTAGATACCACCACCATTTGTCTCAACAAACTTGTGTGGAGGATTTATTTCTTCTCTTGCAAAAGCCTCCCACCTGGAGTGGAGGAAGTGTCTCCGTATGATCCTGTTGACCAAAATAGCTCCTTATTTCTCAGTATGACATTCTTGTTGTAGGTACATGCTTTTGTGCTGCATATGAGAACCCACTTTGAATTATAAATTGAAAGCTCACTAACTAAATATTTTCATCTTTACTCGTCCTTTTTAAAAAGCTAGTTAATCTGCCATTCATTACTGATGAACTTTTCAAAGGGGTGTGAATTGTTGTTCATTTCAATCAATAGCAGGCAATTAGCTCAATCTCTATTTTTTTCTGCACGTTCATGAATTTCTTGGCACTGCTTTTTTTAGGTAAGTGCTCATTCTTTGCCACAGTAGCAAAGTAGATAAGGTGATGTGCTATGACACCAAATGCACATATTCATCTTGCTCCAGATTCATGCTAAAACCCATTCCCTATTGATTCAGCTTACAATAAGTATATAGCCACTGGCACTGGGAAGTGAAAAATGGTTAGATGGGCTGTAAAATGTATATTTATATGCTTCAAAATGATGATCATTACAATAAGATTGAAATGTCTACTAAGCTCTTTTTTTTTTTTTTTAGGAAAAAGAAAGCATTCCCAGAGGAAAAAAAAATAGCAGTTAGTAGAAACTGAAAGAAAACTCCTTCCACAATGCATGGAAAATGAAGTAATGATGGCTTTTAATATATTTTCTGCCTCATTCACAAGCTATTCATAACCTAAGCAATCCAGGTTGAAAATGGAACCATTATATCTGCAGTCATACGAGCACAAAGGTGAAGTGTCAAAACCGTGCTTAGCTGAGCCCGAACACTGCAGTGGTGAAGTTCAATGAACAATTACTTGGCATTTCAATTAGCAGTGGCCTTCGATTAACATTGCCCATTTTTTCAGCTCCACACTGTTATTATGAGAAAAGGAAACATTGCTAAAGTAATTATGCTTATTCTTCAAGACATTAAAAAAATATATATTTTAACTAATGAAACATGATAAGTACTGAATCCTCCATTAATAATATCAAAGTTTTTAATTTTTTAGCTCATGAAGCATCAAGTTTTCTATAGCAGCTGCTGATTTCAGCTCTTAGAAACACTGACCTTTCAAATTTTACTATATAAGTGACAGAATTCTGAAATACTATTCTTGTAATAAAATATTATTCTCAGAAGCTTTTATTTATTAAATAAAAATTTCTGTAAGTTAATCGAACTCTTGGAACTTGACACACTTTGAAGCACTGACTAACAGCTGTTGACTCTAACTACTTCTGCTGCTTTTTACTAGCTGTTGCATTTTTTTTTTTTTTGAAGGAAAGGCTGAACTTTGAGTAAACTTTAATTTTCAGAACAATTTTCTCAAAAGCACAAGCCTCGGGACCAGCATCCTGTCAGTGAGATGAGCATCCAAAGAAAGGAGTGTTCAAGCACCCAGTCTACAGATGGCTGGTATCTCCAAAAGTGTTAGAGCTGTTGCATAGCTCCTCCTGGCCCCCTCATTTCCAGGAAAGCAACTACATATGAATAAAACTTGAATGAATGATGTAGGCCTTTCTCCTTTGACTGGCCAATATCCCACCAACAATTTTAAAGAATATATTCTGCATTTACCAATTAGATAACATTGAGTGCACCACTTCTGTCATTTTACCTGGAAGTCCTCACCAAAATGTGAGCTGGTTGCAGTCTACTTAATCTAGTTAATCAACAGGTTGCTTCTGTCGTAATTTGTTGTTTCTTAAGCCAGAAAAAGGAGCTGATTGTTAGCATGTGGGGGAAAGACCAGCTCCTCACCTCCCAGTGAAAAGCGACTTTAAAAACTCTCCTCCAAATCTAAACTCAAAGCGCATAGCAAAATGCATTTACCTCTTGTAAGATACAACACAGGGAGTCAACACAAGAACTTGTGGTTTCTTAGTACAAGAGCAGATAGGGTTTCCAGACATGGCTTGTTCCTTCTGGGGTCTGCCTCTCTCTGGTCCCTCTGTCCCCTAGGCATGACTGGCACCCTAGGCACTGCTTTCCTATTTTGACTCTCGAAAATCTGCTCCTCCAGAATCTGTTTCTGATCCCTTTTCTCTGACAGGCTGTCCTTGCTTGGCCTGGACTTAACATGAGATTTCTTTCTTTTTCTTCCAATCCAGGTTAAACAGACTGCAAGTATTACATCATCCTCATGGGCAGGGAGGTGCAGCTGGCCAGCAACACAAAACACTTGAGCTTCATCTCTGTTACATGACAGGTTCCTGCCTAGTCTCTCTCTAGTACCTATCTTTCCACCAGTAACACTCTCAGAGCTTTGCCACCTGAGTGACTTTCCTGTATTAACTTGAGTAAATGTTCCTCAGACCTTGAAATCCCTGCTTTAGGCTAGAGGTTTTTTAGTTGCAGACCGAAAATAGTTACACATCATTGATGTTTCTCTGCTCAGAAAGTTAAGTACCTATCTAGCTAGCAAAGATATGGTCTATACCTACATGGTTTCATACAGTGTTACCTGACATACTACATGATCCTACTGTGGATTCACTTGATAAAACAATACTAAGACTAATCCATAGTGTGTTTGTAAATCAAATGACATCTGAGGGCAGCCAAAACTCTTTCCACACAAATCTAGACTCTGTTCTTCCATTCACTTGTTTGGAAAAGGATCTAATACCTGAAATATCAATACCTTGATTGATACCTTGATCTGATCCAATTGTCTTTGATAGAGCATCCATGTGTTGAACCGGGAGATGTGAAGGTATAAAATGCACTAGGATATTTGCACTTGTATGTGCTCTACATAAATATCTCTCTTATGCTACATGACAGAGTGTAGTATCATGATAAATGAAGTATGTTTTCCCTCCTCCAACATAAGACACTTGATTTGAGCTTAATATCGTGCTAATACATCAGCACTTCACTATTTAGTCTGTATTGTATAACACTGGGACTTCTTGCATTAGCCTAATTGCCCTATAAAGGCACAACATTTGTTATCTTGCCTTTTTATCTGGTTGTCCACCAACTTGTTGGGTTATTAAATGGGGAATAGGTATCAGCAGGAGTCATACAACTGCCTGGGGATCTCTTAGGGATTTCATACTAAGACCAGATATAAATAGGACACCAGAAGTTTGTTAGTGAGATATGTGAGGTATGTTGTGTGCACACTGGTCGTGTGTGCTTGGGACTGGAAAGGGAAAAATGAAGAACATTTCATTTGCAGTGGATGCACAGAGACCTCAGAAAGGGCAAACTGATAAAGGTTGGAGCTATTATGTGTGTCAGATGTGATTTGGCATCAAAGATGAATGGAGAGTAAAGGATACAACCACCATAAAATCTAGGTAGTATTGCTCAATGCTACCTGCCACCACATGGTTCTAGAGTAGCTGAAGGGCCTGCAGAGAGCAGAGGAGCTCTAGTCTCAGCTCATAGTCTTCACGAAAAAGTCTTTCTCTGTCCAAGCAGATCACCTACATCAGCTAGTCCTGCAGTAGAGGGAAGAGTCAACCTTACGAGCATAGACACAGCACTACCTAAACTGCCAAAACTCATTTGTGGTCCACTGTGAAACCTTAGTTTCAGCCACATGCTCTTTTAAAGTTACATGTGGGAGGCACTTGCTATTTATCTAAACTGAGTACGACCTCCCACTGGCAAAGACACGGGAGAGAGGTCTATGGCTAGGGAGTGCTGAGGCACAAATGCCATTAAGGAGCAGTGACTCAGACCACTCTGGGGCTGAGTGGGTGCAATTCTCTTCTTTCTGCAATTGCAGAGATTTGTTTGGCTTCCCTGTCCTCACTTCTTCCTCCACCAGACTACCCTCAAAGGCCTCCACATCTCAAAATGCCTCTGCAGTGAGCAAGATCTGGACTTTCATCTATCAGTTTGCTTGAAAGAACTGGTAACTTTGGTTACATTCTGTGTTTGTTTTCATGTTTTCATGATTAATTGATGAATTATGCATTTAGTTCATTGTAATGAATCAGAATAGTGATTCCTTCTTTCACCATAGGAGGCTGCATGCAGTACAGTGTGACACTACCTGGATATGACAGTTGCTGGACTATCATGTCTGTTCCAGAAATGCACCTACCATTATTTTTGAACTCTCATATTAATGATTCACTAGATACTAATCAATCTTGACTTCACTCCATTTCCAATACAGTAGTTGTAATCTTTGATTTTACAGATGGAGAAAATTGAGGTAACCCTGCCCCGTCTCCATGACTCCTTATCCACGTCATTATCTTCGCTCTGTCCCTTACATAAGTCACAGAGAAGTAAGAGGAAATAAGAGACAAGAAAAGTAACTAAGAACAAAGCAGTAATGAAGATGCCTCTCTTGGCTTTTGCAGAGCCCAGATCGCAGAGAGTTGCTCATCCTGACTTTTCCACACGGAGCAGTCACACAGTGAAAAAGTAAACACCATTTCAGGGCTCTTTTACCATCTACCCAAGTAGCCCCTCTGAGCTGCAGCATAGGAGATTACCTCGGTATGTGGGCTAGCCCTTGTCCACTGGAAAGAGAAATCTAATACACGTTCATTCATGGCTCATAGAAATAAGGTTTGCCAGACATCTTAATGAGGGACAAATTTAAGACACAGAAAATAAACTGTAATATTTTCTCACCTTAATTTTTTTGTTGAAGTGTGTGATCACACAGCATCTAGAAATCCTGTGAAAGTGGTAAATTGCTTACTAATTTTAGTATCTTGTATTAGTAAGCATCTTGCTTACTAATTTTAGCCCAAGCATTATGATTTTAGTAGTCTTTCTCACCCACTCTGTGTTAGGAACACTAATTTCCCACTTAGCACTGTCTTTGCTGACTGCTTGATTTATGCAAAGAGTTGCAACTGTGAAGGAAGAGAAGAGAAGGAATCCTGGATGTCTTTTCCACTTGAGGAATGGTGGTTGGGTGCTGGTCCTGAGGTTTGGAGGTCCAGCCAAACTCCAGGCTAACTCTGCAGCCTCTGCCCTTGGCACCGCATTGCTGCAGTTCCAGCCTGCAAACTGCTGCCCACTGAGCCTGCTTTGATTCACAGGCATGCATAGCTTTTCTAATGCAGGTAGTTATTAACCTTAACTCCTTCGGCTCCAAAAATTACAAACACATCAGATTACTTTCTGTCACAGCAGGGAATTTATTCTTTACAGCATGAGAAGGTAAAAGTGTTATGTCTCAGCTGGGAAGTCAGTGAGTTTCTCAGATGGGCAGTGTTAAAGGACTCATTATTCACATAGTGTTGGTGATCTTGGTGACCACGAAAATAACTCAGTCACATTCAAATGACACTTCGCATTCAAGCTGAAAGACCTTTTTCTTGGCCATGAGGAGTGATCATTCCAGGTCAATATTTATACCGATCAACAGAGTATAAATAGACTCTCCTGTGACCCATACCATAGCTTCTTACATGATTAAAATGATTCAGTGCTTGGCGCTATCAGACTATGGTCACAAACATTTATTTAATCCCTTCTCCTCACTACCCACTCTATATGAATGGAAAGACAAATGCAAGGACTTTGAGATATGACATTTTGAGATCATGGATCTGGATGCGTGCCTTGTCTCACTTCAGTTTCCGGCATCTAGATCACACGTAAGCTGTTCACTTGCTCAATATGTCATATCTAGTCTTAAAGTCTAGGATCACTGCTCCCCCCCCGAACTTTAATAGACCTGCTGAAAAATACAAGTACAACTTTACACTCCATCTCAGTTGTTTCGAAAACCCAAGAAACTGTTGCAATAAAGAGAGGAAAAATGAGTTTAAAAGGAGAAAATAAATTGAATCTGTCAAACCAAATAGCAAGTGGGCTGCCTGGTTAGGTAAATAATTTTTATTGGCTTTTTCCAACTAATCTGCCTGCAGGATTTATTGGTCTTCTACTGTATCTTCAAATAAAGCATCCGACTCTCGTTCCAGTTTATGCTTTACCCATTAATAATTTTGTATGTCTTAGAGAACATTTAATATTTATTTAATTTATCTAACCATGATTACAATCATTGCAGCTGTTTAATGAGAAGCTATTCCTGGCCAGCTTGCTAGAACTCAAACTGCATTTTATCATTCTTACAGAAATGGCTTTGGGAACATTTTGTTCCGAACCCAAGGGTTTTCTGCTGGCCTGGCCAGAAAACATTATCAAGAAGGGCTAACTAGAATGGGCCATGCTCTGATCCTGCCCAGAAGAGAAACATCGCCAGGTCCTCTTATTCTCTGGGATAACCGTAGGTGTAATTGCTCTAATTTGCACAGCTCAGGCTTGCACTAATGTCCAGACACACTTAACGTCACTCCAGAATGGAGAGCAGGCAGGGAGAAAGGAGACACAAAACTGCATCAAATCTTTCACCTCTCTGGTTTCTGCTGTAAAGCTCAGATCAAAGCTTCTGTTTTCTTCAGTCTATTGTAATGAGCTAACAAATATGCCTTTAATGCAGCCCCCTTAGGGCTCTAGAAAGCTCCAGCAGCTCTTGCAGCTCCAGCAGCTCTTGCAGCTCCAAGGTTCTAGAAAAGAGAGGTCCAGGCTGCAGTAAAGAATGTCTTCTTTATCTTCTTCTTCTTTTTGAGCAGCCAGTATGTAATTCTTGTACGCTCTCTTCTAAGTCACTTTTTTTTAATTGAAATTTTATCCCTTTGAGCTCAGAACACCTGCAAAACTCCAGCCACACAGTCCAGCACAGAACAGTACAGCTCTTTTACTTCTTTGAAACCAAGTGGGCAGGAGAAAGACTTTTCCTTCTCAGTATGCTACAAGAAGAGTTTAAATAACCCAACACTTCACAGAATAGAAATGGCAACATTGAATGCTACAGGGCAGGAACAAATCCATAATGCTAAATGATGCTTTCCTAGGTTCTCCTCATTTCCTGTTTTTTTTTTTTTAATTATTATTTATTTATTTATTTTATTTATTTACACCTGGACAGCCTGCAAAGAAAGAATCATGACCTAGCTTATCTAAATGGAGAGTATCTACTCTGAAGATCTTATAGCATCTCCACTTGACAAGTTCAAAGCTACCTGAACATATCTCAGAAAGGAACACCTTCTTTATTATGACATCACTATTAAAGCTCATATTAAACTGTGTCAATTAACAGATAATATTAACACAAAATAATCTTACTATATACAAGGTAAATTAACCAATCCCTTTGCTGTTTGTGAGCAAGCTGAGTCTTTGCCCACTCAAAGCTTGTACGTCTGATTTCTTATTCTTATATCAACTGAGCTCCCACTATTTTATTAGTCTTCCACCGTCAGTATGTTAATCCCTATATTGTTGGTTCAAAACCTAATAGTTGTTTAGACATTTCTGTGCATTAAGGCCTACAGAATGCTTTAGAATTAAATGACAGGTCTGCAATCCTGAATGACCAAGCCAGGGATGACACCTGGACTTCTCACTGTAACCTGCCTTCAGGTACCCACCTACAGGAGCCAGGATGGGAAGCACGGCCTGCTCCCAGAGTGAGGAGCTGGGATCACAGTGCTTAGACGAGGCACTTGAGTTAGTTAAGTAGCTACGGGCTGACAGCCTCTTCGGGGACACTTAGGGAAGGCAGACAGCCTTCTTTTGGGTGAGCAGAGGGCAGAGACTGGAAAAAACTCCCTGCTGGACACTGACAGATCAGGGAAGACAAACCAAAGCTTTTCAATGACAAATCTCTCTGTTCACCAGCTCCTGTGGTCAGTCATCTTTTACTCTCTATAACCTTTAAATGGTTAATGTGCTCAGGAGGACATGAGCTATAGCAGTAGGTGTTATTTGTGGATCACTGTTAAATACCGGACAGTGTAAGCATAAGTCTTGGACACCTCTGTATCCTAAATTCCTCCTATGCTGCAGTATATGGCCACCTGCAACTCGTGAGCCTTGGGGCACTTGCCATGGGGCCTGAGGTGGCCCAGGAGTTCGGAGCAGAGACTGACGGGTCTGAGGCTGCTCAGGTTTGCAGAATCACAGATCGGAGAGATCATAGCACAGAGGAGAGAAAAGAGTTTGGAGGAAAGAATGTGCCATGGCAGGATTTGATTTTCTCTTTTTCCCTTCTAGCAAAGAAAAACAACAACAAAAAAAAAAAGAGGACAATATTAAAACTGAAGGAAAAAAAAAAGATAATTGCAATTCTAAAATTTTTAGAATTTGATTATCACTGATATTAGTCAAGCAACAGATATGCTAAGAAGCACTGTGTGAAGTGCTTTAACTAAATACTGTAAGTACATTGTGCTCTGGCTGCTTGTCTCTCCTTGTTTTAAAATATTGATTTCACTAATATTTCAGTCATCCCAATGAAATCACCAGGACTGTGAGCAGCACTATGTGTAAAATTCTGCTTTTTAGGATAATACAACTTTTAATTAAAGCTAAGCACTCTGAATGAAATGTGGAGCATTTTAAAAGAAATTCAAAATATAAAAATAAATATAAAAATATTTGAATAAATATGAAAAATATTTTGCAAACTAATCATGATCTAAAGTTAGGTATAAAATGCTGTTAAAGCTTTCAAAGTCTGAGCTTATTTACTCTACAGGAGAAAGAAAGCTGATTGAGTAGGAGAAAAGTCCTAGGACATCTGATAGCCAGCAGGAGACACAGAGAAAGGCCAGGGAAACTCTTATCTGGAAAAAGAAATACCTGACACAGCTGCAGCCAGATTTATATAGTTTTATTTTTAACGTACGAATGAAGTGCTTAGCAAATGCTGTCTGAGATTTGAGGCTGTCTCCAGAGCATTGCAAACAGGACAAGGATGGGCTCCCACCACCTACCCTTGCATATCCAGGTAGAAGAATGAAGAGATAAGTACAGATTTAATACAGCTAGACGTCATTCAGTTGTGCAGGCCAAATTACACAAGGTCAGAGTGAGACCACTCGTTTTTGGTCAAGAACCTCCATTGAACAGTCACGATGTGTCACAAGCTTGCAGAACTACTAACCTCCACTGAAGCTAGAGCAGGAACCTGTCCCCCAAGGCATCCAAACTTATGCTCCATACCTGGGTATGGATGTGTGAGTGTTGAGGAGCAGATACTAAAGCAGGGCCCAGCTAAGCTTCTGGTGGGACTATTCCTGGTTCAAGTCAAAATAGGATCCTCCAAACTTACAGCAGTTTTCTTGCAGCATCCCAGGAGATTCCTGGGATCTCCCATTCCTGCAAGATTTGGAAAACAGCCCCTTTCAGACACTCGCAACACTCTTGGAGTTGTCACCATGTTTACTCATAGCTGCTTTACAGTAAAGATATATCATGCAAATGACCAGAGTCAATCTGCACTTTCGTCAGATGTCTGGAGGGCTGCTGGGGAGTGACAAGGTCAGATTTCTTCCCAGGGAGATAGAGTATGCTATGACGGTGGAGAAAGGCCAAGAATCTCCCCAGGCTCCCGTTAATCTCTGCAGAAACGTGTCAGTCACCAGGTGCTCTGTAACCCATCTGGGCACTGGCTTCTTACAGTGTGATGGGTTTTATCATGTGAAATACACCAGAGACAGGCGCTCTCCCCACAGAAAAGGCCTTCTTCAGAGTATCAAATCTGACTGACAGCATGGTTGAAGAGAACGGCAAACCAAAGACTGTGGTTAATCTCTTTCAGGTACCTCTAACTATGAATTTTCCTTTTGAAATATTTCGCTTTGATCAGAAAGGGACAAGAATGATGTTCTTGCTTCTCAGGAGCATTTGCTTTTTATATTTGTCATCTGTCTAGAAATCACTACTTAATCTTCTGTTATTCCAGGAGAGACATGTACATATCAGTAAGACATTTTAATCCTTAAAGATACCAATCTTTGTTCAAACTTCCAGTATATCTTTGTCTTAAACTCCTCTGCTGCCTTTTTCTTCATATTTGCCCTCACCTGATTTCTTCTTCTGATTGCTTTCAACCTATTCCATTATCTAACCTTCTGCTTCCACTTCCACTTCATGATGATGAAATCATCATCATGATTTCAAACCTTCCTGTCCTCAGTATTTGGGATTTTTTTGCTCTTCCTTTTCCCTTTGCTTGTTGTTAGCAGTAGAATATCCTTCTGCACTGCAAGCTTGTCTTTCTCTTCTGCCAATACTCTGTCTGGTCTCCAGACACATCTGTGGGTTTTTTCTAATTTCTCACTGCTCTTTTTCTCCGTTAACAGCAGTTTTTGTGCTTTCAGTTCACATCATGTAGTTACTCAGCTGCATAGTCTCCCATTTACATTGGAGATAACCCGTCCTTGCACTACTTAAAAAACACATATGTACTGCTTTGTTAAAAGATCCATAATGATCTTTACTCTGCTGCCTGCAAACAATCTACCCTCCCATTCCCTTTGCTGAGATCATACATGCTTTATTCTTTTCTTTTTGATCTTTTAACACCCCCTCTTTGTCTATTGATAGTTTATTTTTTTCATTTTCATGGCCTATCGGTCTCTGACCTACCTCTGTCCTCAAAGATAAACCAAACCAAGAAAAAAAATGAAAAAATAAACCCTCAAAATTACATTTCCAATTGCAGTTTTACTGCATATCTTCCCTGGATCACTAAATTCATTGAACTCACTTGATACTTGACTCTTCAATTACCACTTCCAGCTTTGACCTGGATCTCTTCCAAATGTTTATTCTTTTTTGCCGGTCTCCATAAACTGCATTCGCATTTTCTAGTCTTGTCCTGGCTATATTCCAGGGCCTGAATGGTCTTTTGATCTTTCTGCCGGTCTCCCATTTTCCATCTCCCATATTTGCTCTCTCACTACTCTCCTCTGACTTCCCCTCAAGTCTGGTCGTGGCCCTGGGTCGTCTTCCTGGTACTCTCCTTCCCTCTCCAGCTTTCTGGGTGATCAAAGCCAACCACAGGGCTTCTGCTTTCCAGTGTGTGACCAAGGCATTGCACCTCCACCTTGACTCCTTCACTTCTCTCTAGCATCTCAGGCTATCACTGAACCTCCTCATTTTCTGTCACCTTTGAGAGGCAGAGGGGAAATTAAGGAACTTTAATATTGGACAAAGCAAGCAGCACATATATGTATAAATTGGTTTCTACCCATTCTCTGCCTCTTTGGTCTTGAAATGCTGATGAGAGCTTTGGGACCTTATTGTGACAGTGATGGACACTTCTCACTCTTATGTTTGAGTAATACCTTCTGACACATGTGGAGAGAAAACCTGGGGTGCAGGGTTAAGGACAGTATTGCACCATGTCACTTACTGAAAACATAAATGAAACAATAACTTGAAATGTTTGGACAGCAGGAGGTACATGATGAAAGTGCCCATTATGTCTTCCTTCGCCTCAGATGTAATCTCTCTAGCAGCAGAATGGGGAAAGACACTGATCATGTGGAAAAGAAGTGGGATACAGTATGGTGTAACACATGCAGTCCATGGTCTCTGGTAGTGTATGGTGACAGGGAAGGTGTAATTTACAGGAGAGAGCATGAGGCTGATCCTGCTGCTCCAGAATGGCTTTGCTGCTGCTCTTACCGGGCAGGTCGGACTCGAGACTGCAGCACATCCTCAGGAAAGGCAGCACCGCAAGGCTCAGGGATGGTCCACAACTCGGATCACAGCTGTCAAGGTGGAAGCCAGTACTTCTCTGCGTTGGGCGATGGATCCCTTTATTGACAGTATTTTGGCAAAACTCCTCTACAGAGGCCAAAATGTGAGTGGAAGGCCGAGGGTAGACAATTACAGGAGCAGTTCATGTGGAATAGTTAAGCATAAGCAGGATATTTCCTGACAGCTCGGTTCCTTTTTGACTCAAATGCCAGTTTAAATGCAGAAGGTACTGGTCATAAGGCTAGAGGGACTTTTCTTAAACAAAAAAAAAAAAAAAGAAAAAGGCAAACATTTTGCAGGAATATCTACATGTCATGATCTTTCCCCTATTTCATGAGAGAAAAAACACCCCAAGGACCCATAAAAACAAAGATTATCTCATTTAAGTGTATTGGAGACACCCTTCCTAACCACCTAGGAGGCAGGGGATGCTGTCTGAAGTTATGATGCTATCCATTAACATTACAGGCAAACGGCAGCCACAGAAGGAAGGAAAGGCTGCAGTCAAATATTCAGTTTCTTGACTGAGAAATGCTAACTCACTCTCTTCATTCTTTTAAATGTGCATTCTCTGATGACCACAATTTTTCCCCACAGGATGCCCTGCCCCATCTTAGCACACAGGAGAGCTGATGTTCTGGGTTTTTGTAACCATTGCAGTATTCTTGTTCAGACTGTAACCACATGGCCCCATTTCAGATCCAGGACTCATTCTGATTATCCCTCAGCCATCTTATAAAGGTTCCGACTCCTTCTATCACTGCTTCTCAACCCAGCTCAAGTCTTGTTTAAATTTAAACTCAGAAAAATCCGTCTGTCCAGGCAGATGAAATTTTGCTTTTGTCTGGGTAGCGGTGACCAAGCACAAATTTATGGGGCCAGCTGAAGAAAACATGTCCTCACTGGCAGCTCTGCTTGCACAGCATTAGTGTCAGCATGAAAGAAGATGGCCATAGCTGCACAGGTCCGTTCCTCTAGACACACGCTTCTCTATTGGAGTCACTCTCCTGCTTTCATAAACGAGCTTAGTGAATTAGTCACAATTTATTTTAAGTGAAGAATGCCCCAGTTTGAATGAATCATAATGAGAACAATATCATTATGATATTGTTATCATTGATAAAATATGACAAATTTTTTG
>JAVCKT010026305.1:42344-86061 GCA_032273925.1 Rhynchotus rufescens | reverse complement strand
CTGACCCGGAGCCTGCAGCAGAGCGGCATGGCCGCAGGGCGAGCCCCGCGGCACCTGCGCGCGCTCGGGGCGCCGAGGCGCCGCGCCGTCCGCACCCGCGCTCCGCACACCGACCTCTCACAGCGGCTCGGGGACGCGAGGCAGCGCGGGCGCTCACGCCGGGCACATGTGTGCTGGCAAAGCAGAAAACGGATGGCGCTTTTTGGGAACACATCCGCTCGCCGTTAATTTTGACGTATCTGGATTTATTGCTGCACTTGCACAGAATTTCTGTCCGCGAGGCCTCCTGTTTCTTGGGGAAAAGTAATAGCACGCTACGGATGTAGGGCAATGTCAGTACGTACGGGTGCACCCATTAACCGCGGTGACAACCACGCTGCCTCTCCGCTGCTAATGCACTACAGGGATCACGGGGCGTCAGGAAACGAAAACCTAACTTCGTTTCTAGGAAGAATCTGTAACTTCGCCATCGACTTTTTTTCCTACTGCTCATGTTTTGAACCATGAGGATATGAAAAAGGCTCCCGCTCCGTTACCGGCCGTAATTCACTCCCACCACAAAATCCATTGCCTGCTTCCAAAACAGCGGCAAGGCAACCTTCCCACTCTGCTCGTCCTTTGGAAGCCCAGGAGGAAAGCCAACGCCAACATTCCCACTATGACGCCTCCTTTTTAGATTTGTGCCTGGATTTAGCTTGTGCGAGCAGCTTAGGGCAGTCACCTAAGGCGGCCAGCAAAGGCGGCGGCCCTAGAGGAGACGTCCCGAGGGCTCCGAGCGGGCTCTGCGGTCATCACGTCCCAAGCGTCTACAAGCAGGGAGGACGGGAGTCGCTCCCCTGCGGATGACGGGATGACGGATACCGTCGTGCCTCCCCGCGGTTCCGCGGCAAGCGCGCTGCCCCGCCTCTAATTTATCGAGGGGCTGCTCAAGAATAGCGTTAACCTGTTTGTCACGCTTTAATTGAATTGGGTCTAATTTAAGCCAGAGAAATTCAAGGAGTTCATCCTTCCTCAATCAATACGCTCCCCTTTGGTGACCCATTTCAAGATCGCTTCATAAAAATAATGCATTTGCTTTTCATAAATTTCCTGGCTATGACAGCTGCTCGATGTTGACGGCTGGTTTCTGCAGACGGCTCTCTGCTAGAAAATGGAGTCACGCTTACAGTCAATAGGGATTGATTAATCAGCTTCCCCCTTGAACAAAGGTGCTAAGCACGTTTTGATTAGTTCATCAAACGCGATGGAAAGGCTACAGAGGTCTTCCTCGATTTCCCGTGCTCTACAAGGAGGGTATCAACACTCCGGAGCAGAACAGAAAGACCATAGTGCACCCCACAGAGGGAGGCGCGTGCACACGCGGCACGCCCCTCGCCTGGGCCTAGGAGCGTCCCACGCAGCGCCCTGCGAAAAGGCTGGAGGAGAAGAGGAAATCGCTCCGTGTTGCAGAGGGGCAGGACGCACCACTCGTGTGCAGTAAGATCTTTCTGTTGCAAACAGAACGTTGCAGGGGCAGGCACACACACACAGCTCACCCGGCACAAGGTAACACACCGCTGGCAACTAGCTACCTGGAGATAAGGCAACAGATGCATTACTTAATTGCCCAGTTGGCAGAGGCTCCGTTGAACCACTTAGCAGGACACGAGCACCTGAAATGAACAGCACACTGAGCAAACACTGCAGCAGGACGAACACAGGTCATTACAGCACATTTCAGCAGCGATTCCCAGCTCGGAAGGCATTCGTGCTGCAGCCCCGTCGCGGCTATTGCCGGCAGCGCCGTGGCGGGCGGACGGGCGCGGGCTCCTGCCCGGTGGGGCGCCGCGGGCAGGGCTCTGCGTCCCCGCGCTCGCCGTGGCTGCGTCACTCACCTGTGCTGCGAGCGGCAGGGCTCGCGGGGCGGGCAGCCGTGGGGCGGGCAGCCGCGGCCGTGCCGGGGTTTCTCCCTGTACCGGGGCTTCTCCCGTGCCAGGGTTTCTCCCGCAGGGGCAACGGGCTGCGCACTGCAGCGCCCGGCCCCGCGCACAGCACGGAGTGCCGCGGCACCGCTGCTCTGCCGGGCAGCCGCGCGGGCACATCCCGCTCGGTGCCGCTCCCCTCTGGGCATTCACACAGAGCTGGGAGCAACAGGCAAAACCGGGGACACCCGGAAAAAAGAGCACTGTTGAGAACCGATGCTCCAAAATGGGTGTATGACAGTGCGCAGAGGGGGCTTCACACGCACGGCACACAGCCTTGCGCTACCCTGCGGCAAATGTTCCAGACACGCGCCCTTAGCAGGAGCAGAGCTCACCCAAACTGCAGAGTTAAGCACGGCACCAGAGCGGCGTGCTGGAGAAGAGCGCCCGTGTCTGTGAATAGCGCCAGGCCGTGGGCCGCCGGCCCCTCTCGGGACAGGCTGCACGCAGCCCCCGCGCCGCCGCCGCCGCCGCCGCGGAGCTCCCCGCGAGCCGCCGCAGCGGCAGGCAGCACTGCCAGCACACACCCATTTTGAGGAATTCCGCCGGGGAATTGTTTCCCGTTTTCCCGTTCATTCACCAAAATGTGTACTTTGTTCAAAAAGAAAAATTCAAAAAACCCCACCAAAGCTTTTCAGAGCCAAACAGTCATTTTCCACCCGCACAGTGATACTTAACAGACACCTAGTGCTTCTTACCTACGAGGTCTGGCCCGGGCCTGCAATAACAATCATTAGTATCGCTCACGTGTTAGAAGACATACCAAATCAATCAATCAATCAATCAAACAATCATTTCTGACCCCTTGGCCAAATCATACCTATAGTAGCTCCGAGGACGAGGCGCTGCTGAGGAGGTCGGGGAGGCAGGTGGAGGCATCCGAGGCAAAGGCGGCCGCGGGGCTGCGGTGCCCTCGGGGACGCAGGGGGCCCTCCCGGCAGGGCGCCGCCTCTGCCCCTCGGCAGCCAGGGCGGCCCCCAGCCCCTCGGGGGTTATCGAGGGCTGCCGGGCGGCCAGGTTTGTGCCCCAGAGCGGGGCACAAAGCGAGCGGAGCTCTTGCCAGAGCCACGCCACAGGCGGGCGCGGGAGCCCGCGGCCCGTTCCCGCGGCCACGGGGATGCAGGCAGCGGCCCCGCGGGGCAGGAGGCTGCAGCACCCAGCCGCGCCGGCCCCTCCGGCCACAGCGCCCTTTGCCTCGGATGCCGGGCCACCGTGGCCTTCCTTTTATCTCCATTCTGGAGCCGGGTTAGAGCGAGTTAGCAAGCGCGCTTGGGTTAGGGCAGGCTGCGTTTCCATGGGCAGCTGCACAGGGTCCAGCAGCGGGCGGTTTTACCAACCCTTGCAGCTCAGCCAGTTCGAAAGCAGCGCTCCAAAATCATCTCAAGCCCAATAAGTCACAGCAGCTCGCAGACAGCCCCAAGAATAAATGGCTCTCTTTTGCATACCTCCCACTCCTTCTCCAAGTCTGTTTTAGATGTAAGAGAGTGCCAATGTCAAGGAGAGGAGGAAAATCCCAACAGAGTAGCAGCAGTACGTGGAGAGACTTCCCATTCCAGTAGCGACTACATCACAGCAACTATACAATGCGAAATGGCCAAGACGCAGAAATCACCGTGGAACCGGTATCTAGATTTAAGCGTAGTGCTTTACCTAATGACTAGCCCTTACCTGAGAGATCCCCATAGTCCAGCTCCTCTGCGGAATTTGGCAACTGAGTAAAGCCTTACAAGTAAAAACAAACTCATTTTTCTTGGTATTCCTCCAGTGACAAAAACAACACACTTAAGAACTGAGGATGAATGTCTTGGGAAAAAAACAGTGAGTCAAACACTTGCCATCTTCCGATGGCTTGAGCAGATTTAACTTGTAATGCAGTTCTCCGATGGTTTGCGTTATTGCTAACAGACTATCAGAAACATTCCTCAGTCTACACCGTTAACACATGAAACATGTAGGTGAATTATAATCACTCATTCATAACAGCATGCAAAAACGTCTAAACTCACGCTTTAAACTCACAAACTAGGGCAATTTCTCAACTTACTCTGGATATGTTTAGCTTATGTATAGGTATCGGTGCAAAACAGTCTTCCAATTTTCAACAGAAACTCATCTTTTGGGGCAGCATTAAGAAGCACCTAACTTTTGCACTAAGGAAACGTGTGGATCACTTCCCAAAGCTCGGGCATCTGCACGTGCAGAATGCAGGTTGTATCTTCTGCGAATAAATCTGACAGGGGCTTTTTTTCATTTCTTTCCCCAGTTTGACCTATCTGTGCAAAAGGCAGCTATCCTCAAAGCTGATGAAGCAGTTGGACAAGAGACCCGTTAGCTGTGACAACTGAGGGCAAGCGAGGCTGGCAGGACACTGGCCGTGGCACGGGGCCGGGCAGCGCTGCCGGCGGGCACGGGCTGGCCGCCTCCGGCTTCACTTACACTGCCCCTTGCCCAGGGCTGGAGCTGGCGCACGTGCCCGCGAATGGGAGGGCTCCGGCTACGCCAACGTGCAAACTGGTCCCCGCCAGCAAGCGGCGAGCAGCCCACGGAGCGGCTGCAAAATGCAGCTCGTCTGCGGCGGCGGTGCTCCTTTCAGCCTGCTCTCTGCCTAAAACGGCCTCTGTGCAGCCTTTCCTTGCCCTCGAAAGGAGCTACACTCTCCCTGTAACGAGAAAGGGCACCGCTGCATTTTTTATGAAGCAAAAAAATAGAGCCTTTTCTTTTTTTCAAAAGAAAACTCAACAATTCAGTTTCTACCTGCACCTGGTACACTGAAAAATGTCACGGAGCAGTATTAGAACGTGTTGTGAGGCATTTTAAATATGTGGTAAATTGCTTCTTGATTTTTTCTCATTAAACTTTCATATCAGCTATTCAAGTCCCCTTTCCTTCCTTCGCTGCCGATGAGAATCTATTCGAAGGCGGCTGCACCTTCGTGCACAGGAGGGGCAGGGAAGCTTGTGCCGCGCTGCCAGGCGCGCAGGCTGCGACCAAGGGGCTGCGGCGAGCGCAGGCGGCGAGCGCGGCAGCTCCCGCCTCGCGTCCCGGCGAGGAGCAGCGCCGGCACGGCCGCCTCGGCTAACGCTCAGTTTGCAGCAGAACGCCCCTTGGCTTGGGGCTCAGCCTGGGCCCGCCGATCACAGAGGGCTCTGTGCCGGGCATGGCACGAGGCTACACGGGCCGGTACGGTCCGTGCACCGCTCCTGGTGACGGTCGCCTCCGCTGCCCCGAGGACAGCTCTGCTCCGCACTACGGCTCTAGAGGTATTTTCCCTACCAGTTGGACTACACTCAGCGGGAGAGGTTTAAAGGAAAAGGGGCGGTGGGAACTGCGTGGTACCGGTCCCGTGGAAAGCCCCGGGCATCCTTCCTTGCCCGCCGTGCAGGGTGGCCGGGCTCTGCCCCCGCTTCAGCCAGAGCCTGCGTAAAGCTAAGCCCAGAGGCTGAGCGAGCACTGGCAGGAAAGGAAGGCAGAGCTTTACCCTGCAGGGTTAAGTACGTCGTGCAAAACCTTAGGCTCATGAGGAGAAATGCACACGGGCTTGCTGGGAACACCTTCTGGTTATAAAGTGACTTCTCTACATCACGCTATGGAGAACACATTTTCTCTTCCTTCCTGTCCGCTGTATTTTGATAATATTCATCTTTAGGAAGGGCTTCCTGCTTTGCCAGCTTCAGAGGACTATTTCTCACCCTATCTCTTCATCAGCATGAGCAGAAGTTCTGCCCATGATTAAACAGAAACATCCTGGGGGGGCAATGCAGCTCTCTGCTCCCTGTCCTGCAGACACGGAGGCCCCAACGTGTCTTTGCAGCAGCTACGTCCTGAGCAGGAATCGGCAGCGTCAGTGTATGCGTATGGAGCTGCCCAAACACATATACCCACGCGACATATGGAGCAAGGGCAACTAATTGCAATGGGCGTTCTGTGGGAAACACTAAAAGGCCATTTAGGGGCTGTCCTTACAATAGGCTGCGGTCCAGTTGGGGGGAAAAAATAAAACAAAAAATTATGGAATTGTCTCAGTACTTTTGCTGTAGCAAAAGAAACCAGCAAAAAAGAGCTGAATAGTCCTGGGGGGGCGGGAAAAACAACAACAAAAAAAATGCTGGAAGGGCCAGGGCTCGGTAATAGCTTTTGAGCTGCTCGCACTTACACCTGGATTTGTCGCAGGGCAGGGGCAGGGGAGGAGGCAAGAGAGAAAGGGGACGGGGGCAAAAAGCAGCCGCTGTGCGCAGGGCGCCGCGGGGCTGGGCCCGGTCCCGGGCGCCGGGGCAGGGAGCGGTGCCCGATCCCTCGGGAAGGGAAGGGGAAGGAGAGGGGAAGGGGAAGGGCAAGGGAAAGGGAAGGAGAGAAGGGCTCACGCGCAGCAACCCCAGAGCAGGGCAGCGCAGCAGAAGCACAAGCCTTCCTGCTGGCCATGACCATGCTGTTACTGGAGTTCTGGCAATGAACAGTGCAGAGAAAGGAGAAAGTGCATCAGAAAATTCAGTTAGGCTCTCACTGGGAAACAAAAGAGTTAACAACGTTCGTGCTTTAAGTCACTCATGCATTGCTGCTGTTAATTCCATTCCGTACGGGAACGGGAATGGCAGGGACTTGGCTACCGTTTTTTCATGCATACACATACAGGACTCCTTTTCCCCCAGTCCTCTAGGATACACTCCAAAAAATTCAGTTACTCAAAAAGCCTTTCCCAGATTGAGGTATCGTGCTGGTTCCACGCTAGCCTTCCATTGCATTTTCTTTGCTTTCAATGCGTTGTGGCCCCCCCTCCCTCCCTCCAATTCATTTCAAGCTGTTTTTGGAGAAAATCCATTTGGCTTTAGTTCATGCCCATGCATTTCTAGTCATTCACAGACATGCTCACTCCAATTGGTAAGAACAAATGGCCAACATACAGAAACACCTGGTATACTCCATACACACTCGAGCAACACAAGCTTGGAAAGGAAGGCCAGTCTTCACGGGAAAAGGCCCCAAGCGGACAAAGGCAGTGGAGTTTCACACCGACCGGCGGGTTTCCAAGGCAGAAAGGTCTGGCCCCTGCTGTGACCGGCACGGCTTGTCATTTCGGTTGCGAGCCTCGGCGCGGAGGCCGTCCTCCCACGCACGGGTTACGCTGCAGACCCAGCCCAGGGTGTCCTGGCGCTCCAAACGCGCTGCGCTCGCGCCTTTGCCCGCGAGCAGCAAAGCTGCTCCCCGAGAAGCGCGAGACGTTTCCTCCGCCTCGCCCTGTGCTCTCCGCCAGGCACCCACGCTCGGCAGGGTCCCACACGCTCACTCTGCTCTGGCTTTGCCCACCTAGGCCCGGCTCGCAGGGCTCTTCAGGCGAAGGTGGCCCCGGACGGCACCTGCACTTCACCTGCTACTCAGAGCCCTTCCCAGGCAAAATCCTGCGCTTTGAGCCTAGACAAGGCGCAGCGCGACGGCCAGGACACAGGCGCGTGCCGGAGGGCTTTGCTTTTCCAAACGCACCCCGGCAGACCCGCTGCTTGGTACGGGGACCGCTTCCCCCTCCCCTTTGAGGGCAGCAGCTCTGCTCCAGCGTCGCCCTGCTTAGCGCTGCCTCCTGATGCCGTAACCAGAGACGGGGCTGCGGGGGAGCGGGCAGCGGCAAAGGACAAGAGGGAAAACATTCCAGCCTGCGTTACATACTAGCATGAAATACAGCTTCGGCCTAATTAAAACTGTCAGGGGGTTCTGGCTGTTTAGCCTAAAAGTTTGTGCCAAAAATCTGTATGCTCAGCTTTCAGCCTGAGGTGCCTATTTAAGCTTGCTTTAAAAGCCCGGGAAGCCCTGGGAGCTGTCAAGCTGTTAGGCAGACTTCCCTGAGCAGGCGAGAAGGGTTACTTTGCTAGACTGCTATGCTGAGAAGAAAGTGTTGCTATTTGTTTTTAAAATCTCCTTCTGCAGTGTAATAACGCAAACTTCACTGCTGACCTCTGAGATGAGAGGCTCTTCTGGGGAACAGCCTCCGAATACCAAAGCACTACGCGTCTGCAGCAGGCTCGGAGGACTCACTTCCTTCCACAGCTTAAAAAAGAAAAGCGCTAAAAGTTTCATGCATCTCTTAAAAAATTAAATTTGAATTCCTGCTTTCAAAAGGCAGATCTCTCTTTAATGTTTGAAATGATTACGCCAGCAAAAACGATTGCTGAAAAAAGTCTCTCGCTTCCTTTGTGCTTCTCCCATCCGCACGTCGCTCCCATTGGGGTTGGGGAATTGGGACTTGCCCAGCACTCCAACAATTGGCTGTGAAGCTCGCAACAGAAATGACAAGCCTAAGCATCCTTTCAAGCCTTAAAAACTATGTTATATTTATGAGATCAGTCCACTTGAAACATAAATTTCCCTTGAAGACTACATTTTCCGTTTTTTTTTTTCTTTTTTCTTTTTTTTTTTTTTTTGTTCCCCTTCCCAGGCTTGTCTTGCCACTCAGCAGTGCTGAGAAATAAGATAAACAGGAATGTGATACCAACCGTGAACTGCCGGTTCTGTCGTCGCCGTTGTGTCTACACACGGGAACAGAGGATTGGAGGAAGGGAAGAAACAGGAGGAACAGCATGCAAAAAAAGGGAAAATGGAAAAAATGGAACAGATAATATATGAGCAAGCTTTCAAAGAACATTGCGTGACAAGCAATAATAAAATGAAAGGCAAAAAGCATTTGAAGTGAGTTGCACTGTTTAGAAGACATGCCTCGAGTTCAAAAGCTATAAGCCTGAGGAAAACAGTAAATTTTGCGTTTTGCCCAGGAGCCTTGGCAGCGGAGCAAGTTCTGGTGGGGGCAGAGCTGGGGGACCGCGGGGCGGCAGGGCCAGGAGCAGCTCCGCAGGGGCCGCCCTGGCGAGGGAGCCTCTCCGCGCCGGGGCGCTGCCTTCCCGGGACGCTCCCGCGGGACCTGCTGCGGGGCCGGGCGCTCCGTGGGGCTCGCGCCGCACACGGAGCCGTGTCCCACCGCGGAGCCCGAGGCGGGCGGGCCGGGCCGGGCTCCTGCCTCGGGACGCGGCGCCGCGCGGGCGGATGGACGGGTGGCCGCTGCCCGTGCCCGGCTCCTCCAGGGACAGGGCCGGGCTATGGGGCAGCGCCAGCAGCTCCCTGCAGCCCCTCTGCTCAAAACGCGCCTCGTGCCCGGCCCCTGCTCTGCCTGCGCTGAACGCTCGGGTGCAGGTGCCCGCGGGAGCCGCACGCTGCCGGCGGCCGGCAGCTTGGCGCCCGGGCACCGCCGAGAGGCTGCAGCGCTCCGCGCGCTGGGCACCGCCGGGCACAGAGCACGGCGGCCTGCCGCATCTTCCAGCTGCTCTCTACCAACGGCTGGTGCAACCCCCTCCCTTCCCAGGGTCTCTGGTGCCGACCAGCTTGGTGGCAGGGGGACTCCTCGGCCATGCCCTGGCGCCACGAAGCGTGCCCTGCCCGGGGCACGTGCCCGAGCGGGCTGCCCCCTGCGCAGCCCTGCAGCTCCCCACGGGCACCACGCAGCGGCCCGCACCTCTGCTCGGCCCAGGGAGCCCCGCATTCACCCCGGGGATCCGCAACATGGGCTGCGTGCTCTCCACATCCAAATAAACACGCCCCGAGCAACCTAGCGAGCTGCACCGAGATCTGCATAGCAGATTACCGAGGCGTCATTCGTCTGCTCCCACTGCCAACATCTGCTGCTCTCACCTTGGCAATCCCCTCTAACACGTTCCTAAATCCACCTGCCGGGAGCCCTGGCGCGGGCAGCAAGGGAAGCCTTCCCAAACCCAAGGGGGAAGGAGCGCGGCCCCTGCTCTGCTCGTTCCTGCCTTCTCTTTGGGAGCAGCAGCACCAAAACACCGCCTCGTCTCAACCAAGCAAATGCTGAGGGGGGGAAAATGGTGGTGAAGGCACGGGGGGGACTCGTGCTTGGAAAGAGTTCTCAACTGAGTGCAAGTCCTGAGGTAGCACCTCGGCACCTATGAATAGTCTCAATTTACTGTCTTCCTGAAACAAAAAAGTTATGTCAGCTTTTACACTGAATCGAGAATCTGCTGAAAGCAAACTTGTATTCACGTGCTGGAAGAGATATTAGTCAAGAAACAGTGCAAACTGGACAGTGCATCTCGCTTCCCCATCTGGGGACAGAGACCGACAGGTTACACAAAATAAAGTTCTCAAGCAGTTGTAAGTGCGAACAAATATCCAAGTCAAACAACATGTTGGCTGCAGCTGGAATGACAAAGTTATGATTAGCAAATGGCTTGGATGGTTGCAAGAGGAAACACAGACCAGTTAAAGATTAGGCTGAGCTCTGTGGAGGTCCGTCTCAACCCCAGCGTCTTCTGGGAGGAGCAGCACTGGGTGCACGCAGCGCGCCGAGGAGGAAGAAGCTCGCGTTAAAAGACGTGCGGGAGAGCCGGGGTGCCCACCACAAACACACACGCACACGCACACACACACACACAGACACGCTGCCACAACGCTCGCTCGCTGTGCCACGGAGAGGGGAACGGCCCCGGCCGCCCCGGCGGCACAGGAACGAGCACGCGGGCGAGCGCCCTCCTCGCCGCCCTCATCACCACCTCCTCGCCACCCTCACCGCCGCCGCTGACACGCACGCACGGAGCCGCGTCCCTGCCCCACAGCAGCCCGTGCCCAGACCCCCTTCCAGAGGCGCCTAACCCCGCCGGCCAACCTCCCAAGTCACGCTGGAAAGGCGGGAGCCCCGGGACGTGGTTTCTGTCCCTGACTCCGAGAGGAAACTCCCGTCGCCCTTGCTCCTCGATCGCACAGCGACAAGAGAGCACTTGCTCCGTTTCCGAGTTAACCAACCTTGCCCCGGCCCGGGCTGGCTCCGACACCGAGTGGCAAATGTGCTGCCAAACAAGAAAGTCCCGGCAACGTTGAAGGCTACAATCATACATGCGTGAAAATTATTGTACACTTACAGTACATTAAAAAAAAACCCTTCACAAAGGCATCAGCCTAAGACTTCAGTTACAAGTTCCAGAGCGATGCCTTAAGTCCTTTTCCTTTGGATTCTCTCCAACATAAAAGTGTTTGTTGAGCGCAAAAGACTTGGCCTTTTAAGCCAATCCATAAATTAGCTCTCAACCTCAAGCCCAATGAGACTAGAGAGGAAAATTCCAACCCTACTAGCAACGTTAAAATTGTAAACTTGCTTCTTTCCTTCCTCCGGTGAGCTGCCACTCTCCTGCCTTACAAGAACACACGGATACACCGGCACTTACCAATTCCCCACTAGGGTAGAGCCTGAGAACAGCACTTCATCACCAGAAAGGCAAGACGCACTTCATTTAAGAAGGTAACATACCTATCCACCTAATGCACTGCTTCCTTAACTGGACACGAAAGCCAACCTGGTAACCGGTTTGGGGAGCTCCCCTCTTCTCCAGAGTTTCCTACTCGCTGACCAGGACAAGCACGGAGTCCTTACGGTCCCCGTCCTCAGAGCAGCCTCCGGCTCAGCGCTCCGCAGTGTGAACGGGAGGTTCCTGCCGCTGCGCTCCGAGGACTGCAAAGGTAATTTGCGCAAAGAATGATTTTTATTGCATGCTTCCCACCCACCACCTTTTTGGATGACTGAGGGAATAAATCCCATGCAACTGCAGCTTGTCACACAAGCAGCTGTAACCGGGAAAGAAGAAGCTTCTGCAGTGAGTTAAGCCTTCGTTTTGACCCTTTTAAGGAAGTTTTCTGGCACGTGACTCCTGCTTTGAAAGCATGCTACACCATTTCCTCCGAGCCCTCCGTTTTGCACGCCTCACGATGACTCGGGGAGCTGAGGACACAAACGGGCACGTTTCTTAATGACCCAGAGGAACTCGGCAGCTACGCGGTCTCTGTGCAGGAGCACAGGGAAGAACTGTGTCCTGCTCAGCCAGGCCCAGGAGCCCGCCAGGCAACGAGCTGAGCTCAGCCGGCACGCGGCTCTGCCGACACCGCCTTTCCAGGCTCGGCCTGGCTTCGCCGTTCCTGCTTGGGAGCAGCTCCTTGCCACACCAGCTCTCCTAAAGCCGCTCATCTGCTACTCCGTGGGCACTTCAAAGGCTACGTCGACTTTAAAACACGGCCGGCAATTGCTTTGAAGCCACGCAAGGGTGCCAAGTGCCAACTTGGCACCGGTTCCGTTTCCAGATGGACAGCAGGGGTCCCTGAAGAATCTGCCATGTGCAAAGCAAGGCAACGGGCAGCACGCAGCCGAACGGCCACGCAAGGTACGTGCGGGCCATGGCCCGCCGGCCTCCGCCGAACCTGCTGCCAAGGCACCAGCAAACTCGAGCTGCGGAGAGAAGGTGGAATAAGCGCAGATGTGCGCACACGAGCAGCTCTCCAGCTACCAGGGTGGGAGGCTGTGTGCGCTAGGCTAGTCCGGGAGGCAGCCAAGCAGCGTTTCCAAGGGTCTGCGCAAGCTGCTCCGCTCGGGATCACGGCCAAAGGGGAGCGCTTTGTTGTCGGCCAGCGCCGCCAGCTCCCAGGAAACAGCAGCTGCCCGAAACCCGCCTTTCAAGGGAGGCCCCGGGGGTAATTCGCATTATGCAGTTTGCTCTGCCATATCGCATCCTACATCTTAATGAACAAGGCCACAAGGACAATTCGCACTGATTTAAAAAAAAAAAAAAGAAAAAGAAAAAAAGGCAGGGGGAGGGAAAGAGGGTTTTTGCCAGTGATAACAGCCGAAACGCCACAGGGTGCCCGGAATACCAATGCAGTCGGGGGACAGAGGAGAAAGAGCAAGTGTCACGCAGGAAACCTTTACCAGCACCTGCACTGAGGCAAAGCAACAGCGACAGAGGAAAAGCTTTAAGGATCGTGCTGCTTGGAGCTCCGCCGCCGCGCAGCTTTCCCTTCTCCTGGAAAAGAAAGGCACGTTAGCTTTCCCGGCCGTGCGATCCGTGCGCGGCACCGCGCTGACGCACCCACCTGGGCACGGAGCCGGGCAGCGCTGCCACGCGCCCACCCAGTCACCGTGCCACTGCACACGAGCAGCCCGTCACACTGCCGATGGCAAGGGCTAACTTCCCCATCGCCTCCAGAGGCCTGAAGGAGCCTTCGCAGGCGCCTCTGCCTCCTCATCCTAGAGCTTACGTTAATTCGACCTCATTTCCTTCACCTACCAGCCCCTCCGCCACCGAAAGCCCGCAGTGAGTTCCTGCCGCTTGCTGCGGGTTGCTGCTGAAGCGTTTGTGAGCAGCAATAGCTGGTAAGCACGGATTAATCACTGCAGGCCACAAGCAGGAAACAATTTTGCTCTCCATTTGTCAGGCTTGGCCATCGAGGTGCGTTCAGCAGATTGCCTGGTCTCTGCAGAAACCCAGATTGAAAACGGGTTGTTCTATAACCTTTAATCTGCGGCAGGAGGAGCAAATGTTAAATTCCACGAGTGCAACCTTCAGGATGAGATAAATGCGTGCAGAGCTGCTTGCAAGAGCACAATAGCTCCCATCAAAGAGGGGGATTTGCTAAAGCGGCCCTGGCAGCCCTTCTGCTCCAAATTGTGCCCTGGCGCTAATTCCCTCATTAGCGCCAAGCCATTTTGTGCGGAGAGGGAACACGGCTCCCACGACCGCCAGGTTAAAGCGGGTGGGAGATTTCTTCACGTCGCCGGCCCCAAGGCTCCGCAGACGGCCGCGGCGCTGCTCCCGAACACGCGGCACCAACGCGCACGCAGAGGAACGCGACCGAGCCCCGGCTGTGCCCCACACAGCAAAACACACCGAACGCGCGGGCAGGACACACAGGGCCGCCCGGCACGAGGAGCCCGCGTTAACTCAGCCTCAGGAAGGAGAATAATAAATTTCTCTTACAGTTTCTTGTTAACAAACCTTCCTCCTGCAAATCACGAACCGTAACTGCTGGTATCAGGGAAAACCACTACTTCTTCATTACATTTCTGCCCTGCTCAGCACTACAAAGGCAACAGAGAAAGGCCTTGGGGGAGCGGGAACGTGGCCCAGGCCTTCCCGTCCGCAGCCACGGGGCCAGCGGCTCGGGCTGCAGATCTGCCGCCGCTCACGAGACACGGAGACACGAAGGCGGGAGAAGAGCGCGCTGGCCACGCGCCTCCGACTCCCCCACTTTGCCCGCCAAGGACAGGAATTAAGGACTGCCCGGCGGTGAACCGCTGTCCGTGCCTGCAATCATTTCTGCAATTTATTCATGCCTGCAGCCACCTCCGAAATGGGCGGCCTCATCCCCTATTTGCGGAAAGGGCTCATTCTGATGGAAAGTTATCCAGAAGAAATAGCTGGAAATAAATTCATATCAGAAGGGCCTCAGTTCTTGAAAGACCTTCATCACCACGGGGTCAAGTCTTCTCCGGAGCCAGAAGGCACTAAGCCCAGCGGGACAGTAAGCGAGGAGCAGGGATTTGGTCTCAATGCACACAAACGTCCTGGCACCGGGAGTCACTCGACGGTGCTGCCTCCCTCCTGCGCGTGGGAACGCCTCGCCGACAACCGCCGTGCCGAGGGCCACCCTGCGAGCCCCACGGGTGTCCCAAGGCGCCCGGGGAGCCACACGTGTCCAGCGGGGCCAGGACGTGAACGTGCCACCTCTCCTAAGGGAGGGCGGCAGGTCGGGCGTGCTGGGCAGCGCCAGCGACACCGGGCACGGGGGAAACGGCGCGAAGGCGAGGGCACGGGTCTGTCCGTGTCGGCACGGGTCTGTCCGTGTCCGCCCGCCCGGCTCCCGCGAGCTCCAAGACACGGTCCTCCTTCGGCTCGCGTCAGCGCGCTGGAAACGTTAAGCAGTTATCGCGAACCCGAAGGCAGCTGGGGGGGCCGGTTACCCCGAGGCACACGGCAGCGAGCGGCGCGGCGCAAGGACACTTTGAACCAGCACAGCTTCCAACCTACTCCGAAACAAAAGCTGGTTAAGGGATGACAAACGGAGAAGTGAAACAAAAGGAGCACGTCACACATGGGGAAGACGTTCAGCGCCGAGCGCCCCCGGCCCGGGGCTGGGCTCCCGGCACTTCAGCACACGGACGAGCACCTGGAAGGAGGAAGACACAAAATGGCAAATCTGGACAACACGATGGCCCATGGAGGACACAACAGCAAGCGCGGAGTAAGGCACGTCGGGGGAAAAGGCTTCAAGGGCTTGTCCGTGCTAGCAGAGCCCCATCTGCTGCTGCAGCCTCAGAGGGAAAGAAAGCACAGGACCCCCCCCAAGGCGAGCACAGGCAGAATCGGCCCCACAGCAAAACGGAGCCGATTCACGGAGAGGGCATGGCGTAGAGCAACCGCACACGGGAGGCTATTAGGTACTCAATGGCCCATTTGTGCCTTCAGTTTGTCTCAGCTCTACCTCCAACATGAAATAAATGAAATAAATAAATCAATAAATGAGAGCGGCAAAACCAAAAGCAGCAGTAGAAACAGAAACGAGCAGAAGATGGCAATGGGAGTGATGAGAGGGAAAGCAGGAGGCCTTCCTGCGGGGCGGGGAGAGCAGCAGGCGCAGCACGGAGGGTGCGTGCGGGGCAGGAGGCGGCCTGGCCTCTCCTCGGCCTCCGCGGCGGAGGCTTTCGGTTCGGCTTGGCTCAGGCTGCAAGGGCAGCCGCCGGGGCCTCCGAGGCAGCGCCTCCAAAGGGGCCCTGCACCCCTCGCTCGCCTCCCAGCAAAGGGGCTGCGGGAATTCCCTTCTCTCCACGTGAGCTAGGCAGCCCATTACAGGAGTTCAGAAAAAGAGAGAGCAAACAGCCATGGAAGAGGATAAGCACCTACAGTCGTAGCAGGGCGGGGTAAATTACTAAAGACCAAACCTCACGCTTCCAAGGATAAATTGCGCAAAAATTGCTGCTGATGGGGTTGAGAATGAAATTTGCGCCCCCCTCGCCACATCAAATGAGTTTTCGGGCTGTTTAGACCCCTCATTTCAAGCACCCAAGCCTCGCCACCAGTGACTGCATTAACGGCGTGTTCTGACATGGCTATTGCCATGTTTCAGAACCCGCTGCAGTCAGGACGATCCAACTTGCTGGACTGCCACAACAGGGCTCGGGCAGAACAGGGGCTGCACCGGGGGAAAAAACTCCCCTCATCTGCTGCTTGTTTTTCCCCAGGCTTGAAGCTCGACTTATATACACAGAAAGACAACAGGCAATCAGGACATTTCCAATGGTTATGAAGGTACCGTACCTGTGATGGTGGTAGGGATGGTGGTGGTAGTGGTGGTGGTTGTTGTGGGAGGAGGGATAGTTGTGGGGGGATCTGGATAAAATATAAAAAGGAAAATAACAAAAAAGCAAATTAAGAAAAACCAAGCAGAACACAACAGCGATCAATAATGAGCAGAGAAAAACGCGGACACTGAGCAGCAGCAGCGGCAGGGGCAGCGGTGGCGGCGGCAGCGGCCCCGGGCAGCACCAAGCGGGCCGGCCGCCCGCAGCTGTGGCCTGTGCCGAGCCCCGTCCCGCGGGGGGAGCCCGGCACCGGCGCCAGCGCGGCCCCCGGGCCCCTCTGCCGGGCTCAAACCAAACACTGAAAGGAAACCAAAGGAACCAAGCCCAGCGTTAATTAGTCAATGGGAGAGAGCGAGATGGAATGGGAGAGCCGGGAGGCAAATCAAGGGCACGCTTCCCGTGACGAGGAAGGACAAAGGCAGCGGGGCATGTACAGAGACAGACACTGGCGCTTCCTCGCGTTGCCACAGAGCCGCCGGAGCGGCCGGGGGCAGCCGCCGCGCGGGGCCCCGCTCTGCGTCCCAGCCACGTCTCCGCAGCACAGCAAGCCCTCTCCCCCTTTCTGCCTCTTAACTCTAGGCTATTTTCCCTCAATGAGCCTGCGTCAGCAGGATGTGAAAAGCTACTTCTACGATAGCAATAAATAAAAAGCAACGAGAATGTCGTTACCAAATATCCATTTCAAGGCAGGGGAAATTTCACCACGATCTTTCTCTAAAAAGGAGCCCCTATGTTTCCAACCAGTTGCACACGGCAGCTCTTGCTAACCGAGCAGCCGCAGTGGAAACAGCCGGAGGGAGGCAGTTCTCTGGAACGAGCAAGGATCTCTGCAGAAGACCTGACCTGCTCAAACTCCAGCACTGCCGCTCTCTTCACAGCGTTTGTGTTACGTACAGGGGCACATCCTCATCCGAACTACTGAGCGGGAGGGGGGAGATGTGAGGAGATGTAAAAGAAAACATATATATCAGTGTCCAAATGATCAAACTGAATGCGTTAAGTAGTCAGGAAGGCTTTGAACTAAGGACTCATTGTGCAATAATGGAGCATGAAACAGTTCTTGGGCTTTTGATTTCAAATTTCCTCTAAAGTCTGTCAACTTTTCATCACTAACCCATCTGCTTCTCTTTTATCTCCAGGCGAGCCCCCGGATTCCCTAATTACCGCACGTGCCCTTGCGCTACCTGCTGCAGGCGCGTGCTCCGCACGGCACCCAGGCGCCCGTCCTCGCCGGCGGGCGCTGCCCCGCGGCAAGCCGAGCTGCCCCGCTGCAGAGTCTCCCCGCAGCTGCCCGCTGCGCCAAGGGAGCCGAGGGAGGCCTCGGAGGGCGCAGGCCTGCCGGGGCGCCCCGCTCTTAGCAGCGGGACACAGGGGAGGCGAGCCAGCCCCGCGAGGCTGCCCGCCGTGCCCAAGCGCCTGCAGGGGAGCCGGGCAGCAGAGCCCGCGCAGGCGCCCGGGGAACGCGGATTACCTTTACAGGACTATCCTCCCCCGCGCTCGCCTGAGCATTTAACCCCGAAGGCAGGGGAGAAGTGCTGCCGAATTTGTGCACACTCTAGTTCCCGTCCACATCCCAAACGCAGAGCAATTAGGAGGCGTGTGAGTGCAGAGCAGCTCTAAGGGTTTATATAGACCCCACGTAGAGGTCAGAGTGGAGCCGGGCCCCAGGGCCCGCTGAGTCACGGGGCTCTGCAGGAGCAGACGCACCTGGGCCACACACCTGGGCCATGTCCTTGGGGCGGCCGCCCCCAAGCCTTGTGCGAACTGGCCTAACCAGCTCATTTGCCACAGGCGAGGTTTAATTTAGCATGCCCTTGAAACACAACAGGTGCGTAAAAGTAGGCAAGGAATGACAGCAACGAGCAGAAACCCGCCCTGCTCCTCTGCAACTGCTTGACTCCAGTGGCCACCTGTAATTCCAGTCTCACGTGGAGCCCTTGGTTCCCCACTCCCTGCACGGGCTTTATAGTTTCTCTGCTGCGTTAGCTGCTTCTCTAAACATTCCTAGGAATTAAACAACTGTAATAGCACGAGCATATGAATTACTCCATCTGAAAGCCTTGCTTTCCCTCACGCAAAGGGGAGTCCTCCGGAGCTAGCGCCACTGGAAGGCTGCTCCGGTGCTGCAGAGCACCGCCCTGCCCGGTGGGTCTCAAGCGCCGGCTCCGACACCCGCTCTGCTCCTTGGCCCTGTTTCCAAAAGGGGCCCCGAGCTGGTGGGCTGCGGGTGGCCGTGGGAGGAGCGAGCACCAGGCCAGGGAGCGGTGCAGGGGAGCTGGCCCCGCCGCGCACCCCGGGGCTGCTGCTCCGGAGCCGGCTCCGGGCGGGCTGCGCGCGAGGCAGCGCCCAGCGCCCAGCCCCGGCGCAGCTCAGCCGCACCGCGAGCCCTCCCCGGGAAGCGAGGCTGCTCCCGGCAACGTTTTCAAGCACGCACCCAGGGGAATTATTCACAATTAAACAGGGGGATCACTCTTCAAGTGCCCACTGAATCTCCATTATGTGCGAGACCTCTGTGACAGGAGCACAGCGAGGTTTAAAGCGATGGTAAAATAATGCAGAGGAACTGAAGAATTAAAGTAGGTACTTAATAGCACTTAAAAAGATGCCGAGACATGTTTTAGTGTCTGCTCAGCAGCCAAAGATAGGCTTAAGACATCTCATTCCTCCCGATTATTTACTGCTTTGTAATTATCCGAGCAGGCCGGCTGCTTCTTCCGTAATTTACCTTGCTAATAAAGGCCCCGAATAAACAACCCCCTGCCACTGCTGCCGGTGCTGGGGAGGGCAACCCAAGGGGAAGGCGCCTAGGGGAGCGCTGCCGCAGGGAGGGCGAGGGGCCCGAGCGCCGCGGGCTGCCCTCGAGGCGCCGCTCGAGGTGCCCCTCGAGGTGCCGCTCGCGGAGGGTGGCGGCGGCACCGCGAGCCGCGCAGCGCCGCGCAGCCCGGTCCCCCCCCCGGGAAGGCGCGGGGCTGGGGCTGCCGCAGCGCCCGGCAAAGGGGAACCTCCTGGGAAGCTTTGAGAGAGCGGGATGCAGCAATCAGGGGGAAATGAGTCTAGAAGAACGGTGGTTTTTCTCACGTACCGTATACAAACAGCATGTAATCCGCATGTGATTTCCCCACCGCGTTTGAAGCCTCACAGCGGTATGTACCATTATCTGTTTTGTTTAGGTTACTAATGAGAAGGTTTGAACCAGACACTACAACGTGTTGAGGCATCTCATCATCTACTCTTAACCACCTCATGTCCGTAGGCCTACAGAGGAGGGAGAAAAAGAAACAGTCACATTACTATTTTCCTACGGTAACGATGGCATCTTCAACAGTTCATCCACAGACAGAAAGCCCAAACCAAGAAAAACTGTAAAGGAATAACACATACTTTTGCACTACTCAAGCCCCGATGCTCTTGGGCTTCCTCGGCATTTAAATGCATTTTAACCCAACTGGAAACCGTATGCAGACCTTACGCTTTCCGAAAGCACTAGTGCAAGCAGGAAGAAAGGTCATTAGTGGTGAAGCATGTACTCAACCGGGAAACCTGCAATCTTTAAGATGTGCGGGCTAAACATGCATGCGCGCGGTGCTCCGAGCGCAGATCTGCACAGCGTGGGACAGAGCAGGCACATTGGCATCAGGCTTGACCCACTTCCCTGGGAGACGTGCCGGAGCGAGTTACCTCCGGCTGGGCTGCTGCTAATTAATGCCATCTCAGCTGCCAGGGAACAGGAAGGCTTTTCTCGTCTCCCTGCCCTCTTTCTCCGATTGGCAGCGCGCTTCCTGCAGCCTGGTGCTCACGCAACCAAAACCAGCGTCGTGGTGCTGGCATTTGGGGAGGGAGATGAGCACATTTTGCTCTAGCTAGGAAGGAGAACAGCGGCCGGGCGGTGGCTTGGTTCTGCCGCCGAGCCCCCGGGAGCAGTAGGGACAAAGCAGGCTGCCCTGGGTGCACGGGCCGAGGACGCTGGAGGTGACAAGCGGACTGTCCTGTCAGCCTCGACACCGCTAAAAGGTTTCTGATGCCCCCGGCAAAGCTCCTCAGACAGCTATGAGTGCTGCCAGAGCTGTCAGGTGCTGCTCGCTGCACAGCAGCCCTCTCCCCAGGGACGTGCCTGGCACGGGCTGCTCTGAAAGCGGCTGGTCCCGTATCTGCCTGCTTTCGTCATAGATTTAATTTTTCTTTTTTTGGTGTCACCTTAGACAATGAAAATATCTGCATTACTGCCAAAACCGAGGTTCTTACTCTCTGCTCTTTCATTTTTCTCTGTGCTGTTAGTGACAATGTTTGTCCTGCAACGTTTTGCAGAGGAACCGTTTTCAGACAGGAGTCACCCCTGGGAATGTTAAACCTCTGCCACGGAGCTGATGGAAGCTGTGCAGCTCGGGGAGTGGAAGTGAAGACAGCCCCTTCCTGGCGCGCGCCTCTGCTTAGGGGTTGGGAGAGGCAGGCGAGGCGGGCTGCACGAGCAGCTCCCTGGGCCGTGGGCAGCGTCCCCGTGGCGGGACGCACCCCACGGCCTGGCAGATGCGTCCCTCTGATTTAACACACGCTCGTCTTAGTCATAGCCTGGGGGAGCAGGGGGCTGCCGAAGAAGCCTGTTCATTAAACTGCCACATGCTACAAATGGCAGGCAGTGCTGCTACCTGCGAGCCGGCAAAGGGGCTCTGACAGCTTGTGAGCGGGCGACAGATCTGGGACTGAAATGCAGCAGGGCGCGGACATGCACCCCTCTGACGGCTGGGCAAGGACTCGCCCACGCGCCGCAGAGGAGGAGCGGGGAAGCAGCCATCAGCAGGGTAATGTGGCTGGGGGAGGACACTCCGGTGGCAGGTGACAGCGTCACGAGGCTCCTGGCTGGCGAGCGGCAGCTCCCCTCGCTGTCACTGGCCCAGCAGCAGGGCTGTCAAAGCCGATGGCTTCGAGCGCGCGCTCCTCCTGCGGCCACTCTTTGGGCTGGGCGCGCTACCAAGGGCACGCTGACACTGGTCGGGGAGGTTTGCAGAAATCATATGGACATGAGGAAAATAAAAACGGAGAGGAGGAAAGTACCTGACAGCTATAAATCCAAATGGAAAAGGAAGCGTTTAAGAAAGTCAACAGAACTCAGACAAGAAAAACGGTGAAAATGCAGAGGAAAAGCTAACCTCCCTCGTCAAGATTTGTCCTTTCCCGGTGCATGAGGTTAAGAGACTATTTAGGAAAGCCTCGAGGGCAGGGCAAGAGGAGGAGGAAGAACCAAGCTTGCATTTCATTAAAAAAGCAACACCAAAAAGAGGGGAGAAATGGTGCGGTCAGCGGCAGGGAAGGAGCGACCGCGTGACGTCTCAGGCGCGCTCCGTCGGCGCCCTGGCCCTGCGCGGGCGCTGCCTTGGCAGGGTCCGTGCCCGCGGCCGCCCCGGAGCCGCGGCCGCCCCGGCCAAAGCGGCGGCTGTGCCGCGCCGAAGGAGGTGCAAGGGAGGCGCCTTCGGAGCGCAGCCGGGCTCGGGTGCAGAAAGCTGCTGCCTCCCTCTCTATCGTGTCTCCTAGTCCTGCTCTGCCTTCTCCGCAGGGAATGGCACGTGACACGTCTGCAAGAGCAAGGTGGCCCGCCGTGGCCCGCGCGGCCCGCCCGCCCAGCCGGCAGACTTACTGTGGCTTTCCGAAAGCTGCACACGTCAGCTCGAGGGGCTCCCCTTCTCTCGTGAGGCCTTGCACCGGGTAGTTCTGAGACACCCGCACTTGAGGCTTATCTGCAGGACAGAAAGAGCATTCCATAAATCCCCCTGTCAAAGGGAAGGGCACTGGCAGGCACCCCAACGCAGGGGCCGGCCCCGGCGCTGCTCTGCCCCTGCCCCCCTAGGGCAGCCCGCTAATCGGGCTGCGAACTGGGGATTTTCTGTGGGCGAGACCGATTAGCGAGAGCAAAACGGGAGGCAGAGATAGGAGGCGCGCGGCGCCGCGGAGCGCGGGCCGCTGCTCGGCGCTTTATCTCTGCGCTCACTCAAGCTAAAAGGAACTCATTTGCCTTCATGCTGAGGTGAAACCACAGATATTTGTGGCGCTCCGAATTGATATGTTTTATCATGTATCATATATTACTGTGCCACGGTACTTTACGCCCAAGCGCCATATTAATATACGTTGGGCTTTACAAGAGCCACTTGTTGGAAGCACAAAAGGCAGTCGCGGGCAGCGCCAGCACTTGTTCACCCGCGCAAGGCTGCACTTGGCCCCAGCGAAGCTCCGCTCTGCTCGCTAACTAAATGCGATTATCGCATTCCTCGTGAGGCAGCCGGCTCCGGCTCCGGCTGCAGGCACCCTCCGTGGCGAGGGAGGGAGGGAGGGAAGGAAGGGAGGGTGTGAGAACAGCCCAAAACAGCAACGTCCACCCCCCAAAGCACAGAACCCCCAAGTAAAAAGCTTTGCTGCCTCCCAACACTGAACCCCGGAGTAAAAAAGCATCTAGGCTGAAGCTAGGACGCTATCAAGGCAAAAATCAATGGGATGCTACAAATGCTATTAAGCCATACATATTTTTCAGGAACTTGCTCAACTGTGAGGAATAAAGGCAGGCAAAAAAATCAGCGCGTGTAAAGGTTGAGACAATTTACATGTTTCTATTTCCTTTGGGAGTAGCTGCTAGCAAAACTCTGGGCTTGCTGCGTTTTATTAACTGTGTTTAACTCATTAACATGCTTCCTATGGAATAATAGAGATTAGAAAAAAAAAAATCCACGTTAGGCTCTAACCAATTTAAGCTCGTATAATTTCCAGTAATGGAATAAGCTACACCAGTAAATCCTCTCCTGAGATGCCTAGGCCACAGCCCCGTTCCCAGACTAATCCCCAGGGCCGCTGCTTCTCGCAGCCGCGCAGGGAGCCGTTCCCGCCGGGAAGCGCGCGCGGCGCCCGCACCGTTCCCGCCGGGACTGCGGCCGCATCGCCCTGCCGCGCGCGGCACCCAGCTCCACCGGCAGCCGAACGCCCCGAAAACCGGCAGCCCCGTCCTCCCAGGCCCGGTGCCAGCGCCTCCGAACAGCCATGCCCAGCAACTTAATAAGGCGCCTTTATTACACGCAATTCCTTCACAAGCTGGGAGTGATACACAAGGTTAAATAGCAGCGGTCCAAAGGCTACGCGGCAGCAGCAGCCCATTTGAAGAAGTGATTATGGAATCACCGCGCGTTGGATGGGATTCCTTGCAGAAACTGCGAGAAACGTGGCCTTCCCGCCCCTTCTGCGCCTCATTGCAGCCACTGGGGACAGACAGTTCGCCACCCAGTTGGGACGTGGCCCCAACACGAGCGGCGAATGCCCCGGAAAATCAACCAGCGCAGCGCTTGGCACACTGTGGCGCTTTTCGTATTTACGCAGAGAAGCAAAGAAGCTTTAAAGGAAAGTTCCTGAAAGGGCCGACACCTCGCTGAACAAAACAACTCATTTACTCATTTTCAGAAATCTCCAGATGATAAATTACATTGATGTGCATCACTTCGCTGCATACTATGCAATTAGTATTTGCACTCCGCAGAAATATAAAGATTACTGAAGATATGACAGCATATGTACAAGGAGACTTTCTGAACATAATTGGGTGCAGGGAAGTCTCCTGGCACAGGGAGAGACGCCCTAGCAGGCTGTCTGGGTGCACGTTTCACAGGGAGACTCGCAGACATTAAAAGTCAACACGCAATTAATCAGAACCTAAAATCCTCCCAAGCAGAGAACAAGACCAAGAGAGACAAAATGGCAAAGCAGGACCGCCACACTTTCATTTCCAGTACCACATAATAAGATAAAGCCAAGTACCCAAACACGGGGTTTAAACGTCTCCGAGAATGTCTGGTTCCATTCAATTCCTTAATGATATTTTAATGCATTTTGTTGCTTCATTTCCTTTCTAAAATTACACTCAACCTACTGCTCTTCCATCCCTCTCGAATGATCTGAATCACAAAGGGAAAGCAACTCTAGCCCGAACGAACAGCTATTTTCACACCAATACCACGCAACATATTGTGTCCATCCTTTGCACGGGGTTATATATTGGCCGGGGTGGCTATTAATCAAGCATGAAAGTGTTATCGTTCCTGCGGGTACACAGCACCATTCGTCAAACTCTGTTTGCTTACAAAAAGCATTACCGGGGGATTTTAATTCATAGTAGGGGACGCTTCTTCCCAGAGACTTCTTTTCAGTGCCCCAGCTCCCGCTCGCGGGGCAGTGTTTATCTCGGGAGCGCACAACGCGCCAGGCTCGGTAGCTTCCCGGGAGCCGCTCAGGGAAACGCGCGGCAGGACCCGCTCCTGCCCCGGCCGGGCGGGCGCTGAGGGAGCGTTCCCGCGCCCAGTGGCAGCAGCGGCGGCACGAGGCGGGCGGCCGCAGCTCCAGCAGGGCAGCTCCGCGACACTTCTGGGCCTCATTTTCCAGAAGCCCCACCTGGAAAAGCACACTGCATTTTGGGGAGTGCTGCTGGGCTTTGCCTTGGTTTGCATTTTTAACTTTGGCATTGCATCCTACAAAGAGATCTCCTTATTCTGAAAACTAGTCAGACAAAAAAATCCCTCGTTAGCTTAGAAGGCTCCATCCGTCATCCCTTGGCCCTTCCCCAATGCTTTTCAAGCTTGAAGCACCGCACGGATGCCAGGCACTCCGTGCCTGGCCCGTGGCACCCCGGGACCCAGCTGACTGCAGGGACATGGGCCACATTCCCGCGCTCCCGGCCATCCCCCTCGCTCTCGGAATGCCCCAAGGGAAGGGATGCGAGCGCTGCCCCTCCGCCTCCACGGGCGCGGGGAAGGGCAGCCGCTCGGGGCGGCCTCAGCGCACAAGGCAGCCCATGGCTGAGAGGAAAGCTCCCCAGGCTTGGGTCAGGAAAGGGCACGCGTGTCCCCTCGTCTCCGGCCAAACGGCAACGCAGGCACCGTACACGGACCTTGTCGTCACTGCGCGCGGATGCGTAAAGGCCCGGAATGAAGGCAGTCGAGAGCGATTTCTGTGCTCCTCACAGGAAAGCACAGAGAACTGCGAAACGTGCACGGGGAGCCCTTTTCCTCGGACACTGACCCTCCCCAGGGATTGCCGTGGCACTTCCACAAGGGATCCCCAGCCGCTCTGAGGCCTCGCGACAAGCGCCAACGAGCCGGCAACATTTCAACTCCTCCGCGTAATCAGAGACAGGGTTTTTCTTCCCCCGTTAAGTATTTGATCAAGCCTCACAAAGGTGCTAATGTATTATTAAAGCTAATGGAGCTCTACAAGAAATGTTAATGGACATTAAGTTTGCATAAATGAATTACACATTAGCACAGTGGCGAGAAATCCGGGATCTGCCAATTTAGGAGGTATCTGATCTTTCCTGTTTTCCTCATTACAGGAACATTCCGCTAGTTTGGGAGAATTGTAACCAAGATGTTGGTAACGAGGCCACGGAAGGAAGAAGCTGAAGCAAAGGAACACAGGCCGGGTGCAGGTGGCCGGGTGGGCAGTCGCTCGCCGATGCTGCCCACACCTGCACGGCGGCTGCAGCGGAACGGGGCGCCCGGCCCGTGGGGCAGCGCCGCGCGGGCGAGCACGGCGAGCAGCAGCAGCAGCGGCCAGCCACCGCGCACGGCACTAACTAAAACAGAGCGCCAGCGCGGGAGGCTCCGAAAGCACCAAACAAGCGGCCCGTTCCCACGGCGTCTGCCGGGAAACTTCCAAGGGCAGCCAGCTGCTTCTTGTGCACTGCTCGCACAGCTACATAGTGCACAAACAAAGGTTAGTACGCTGCTGAAAGAAAAATACTTGGGATGTAATCTGTTCTGACAACAACAAAACGCAGCCAGGAACAAACTGGGACAAATTCTAGGTACACAAAGTTAGTCCTTAAGAGAAAAACTGCGTGCATTTGCTGTGTGTGTTGCCAAAGGGCTGGGAAAAGCCATGGCTTAATCTGTTACCTAGCACCCAAGGTTGTGGTTTACTTTATTAAATAACAGGCCACAAAGCCTGTCTACGCTGTAGGACAGTCTCATCCCGTAACTAAGGGTCACCAGCCCTGCCAGAGCAGGACCCCGTGCGGGGCCGGAACGCCAGTACTCACACATGACTTCCAGGTAGCGCTGCGTCTGCAAGTCCTTGACGGCGGGGTGGTCCACCAGGCAGATGACGGGGACCCCGTCATCCTCCCGGGCCACTTTCAGCAGCAGCTGGCTGGTCACCGTGTACATGTCGGACCACTGCTCCACTTCGGATTTGCCTGGCAGCGAGAGGAGAGCAAGAGCAGCAGCGTGACCGCGGGGAGGCCGCTCGGCATCGCCCGGAGAGCCCCCGCGCCCTCCTTCCATCCCCACGTCCCCCTTTCGACAGCCCCCAGAGGCTGCGCGAGGCGAGCGTGCGCGGCAGGAACGTGCAGCTTCCCTCCGCGAGGCTCCTTCCAATTAAGCCCGACACTACGTTACCGCCCTGATTAATAAACCCGTGGCACCACCCCCAAATCCCCAAACCCTGAAATCAATGGAGCACCAAATCCCCTCGCTCCCTGCCTCCCGCCAACGGTGAGCTAGAGGTGATGGAACGGGCTGACGTTCAGTGACAGCGTTCCTGAGAGGCGGCAGCGCTGCGGAGCGCGGCTCGTGCCGGCGCCGGGCGGCAGCCCCGGGGCTCCCTGCACCGCGGGGCGCTCGCCCCCGCTGCCTGCGCCCCCGCTTCCCAACCCGCTGCCCTCCGGCTGCTCTCACACGCGCACCGTGCAGCCAAAACGCAGCAGCGACTCGAGGCAGGGGTCTCTCAAACACGCAAGGGTCTCCGTGCAACACGTGAACGGGAAACACGTGGGCAGCTGCCGAGGAAAGCCACGCTCAGAGGGAACACTTTCCCACTCCAAGAGCTACGGACTCTCCTCGCAAGCCACACGACAAGCAGAAAACAAGCAAGTATTTCAGCATCCCCACTGCTGTTCAAGCAAGCAAACAACAGCGCCAGGTGAACGAGTGTTTCAACAAGCTCCCACTCGGCTCAGCAGCCTTCAAAGATACCGCAAAGTGGGAATTCAATCGCCGACGCAGGAAAACTCAATCAAGATGCCAGACAGGTCAAGTACGAAGGGTCAAATACTGCTGCCCCGCTGCTCTCCCGAATGGAAAAGGAAGCCGGGGAAGAGATCATTTGGAGATGTGCACAACATTTAGATGACAGCAGTTGCTGCAAGTCACAGGGTCACCGCTACCCGGGGCGGCACGGCGGCCACTCCGTCTTTATCAGCGCCAGCCCAGCACGGCCCCTCGAGCCTGCAGGCCCAGGGAGGCCGCAGGCAAAAGCAGGACCTCATTTTGCCCTCGCAGGGGGTTAGGTTTGCAGGAATGAGTGCGGCTTCTCTATAAAGGCCTTTGCTGTCCCTGACCCGGTAAAGCAAAAGCTGTTGCCAAGCAAGCTCACATCTACGTGTGCACTTAAGCTAGCAGTACATCAAATGCAGTAAGGGCAATTTAGGTATGTACAAATGCTACGGGCTACCAGGCTGAAGAGAGCGAGACGCGCCCTTCTTGGAGGAATATTCCCCTGGATGTGGAGAGAATGCCTGATGAGCAACATATCTGGCTCTAAAAGTTGGATCTAAATTGAAAATCTTTACAGCTAACAAGCAGATCTTGATCGGACTCAGAGCTAGGCCGGGGCAGAAAGCTACCCGAGCAAGCACGGCAGGAGAGTCTCTGCACAGCTTCAGGGCTCCTCAAGGTCACCTGCGACTGGAAAAATCCCTCCAGAAGCCTGAGCCCAGTGTGGCAGGCAGGCACTTAGGCAGGGGCCCGAACAAGGTTTAGCCCTGCTGGGTCAGGTTGTCCCTTAGGGCTGCCACACGCTGCTGCGACCTGAGCCGGGCTTTAAAGCCGCTCGCTCTGCTTCCTTTCCAACCGGCAACGGGGGACAAACGCGCAGTCTTGCAACCCGTGAGCCCAGGCGTCTGCAAAGACAGAGAGGGAGCGTCCATACCAGTTAGCTCCTTGTTTCCTTTGAACCATCTGATGGTGGTGGCTGGTCTGCTGGCCATGGCGGTGCAGTTCAGCTCTATCTCTTCTCCCTCCACGGCAATTTCTTTCTGGATATCAATCACCAAGTTGCGTGGCGGCACTGAAAGGAGAGAAGAGAGCACAGCACACAGTAAAGCAATGCAGAACATAAGGCTGTCACCTCTGGACCACTGACACAGGACAAGGCCCTCTGGAAAGCACCCAAAGCCTTAGGAGCGAGTAGGTCCATAAGAAGCCTAACCGCGGCGGCGGTGGCTTCCCAAGCTGCCCCCCAGCAGCTGGTTAAGCTGCTTTGCCCTCCCGGGCAGGCCCCTTGCCACGCCAAGCTGCACAAAGCCACGCGGCGCGGGCACGCGTGCGCTGCTCTGAGGAGCGCGCTCCGGCTTCCCGCGCAGCCCCGGCTGCCTCCGGCTGGGACAGGAGCAACGAGGGCGGCCGGGGCCCATGGGGCAGCCTCCCCACAGCAGGGGCTCGCTCGTGGCACCACGGGAACCCAAAGCCCCCCCAGAAAGGGCAGTGCCAGCAGCTCCTCGCCTCGCAGCGGGGCCCAGTGCCCTCCTGCCCAGGAAACACCCGCTGCGCATCGGGATTCCTGGAACCCACAGAGCCAGAACACCATAATCTGCAATGAAAAACCATCCAGTGATGATGGGGGAAAAGCCCGGAGCCTCAGCCGCGATAACCACTATTCCAGTACGACCCAGAGACAAGCGTAAAGATTATGACAGAAACTAGAGCTTCTTACTATTATTTGGGAACATGGAAACAACGGGAGTTGTAAAGGAGGGGAAGGGAACAGCAACTGCTTGTGGAGCAGCCAGTCGCACTGGCAGGGAGAAGCTAAAACTCAGAAACTTGGAAAGGAGACTTCCCTTTCCCTCCTACCAGTCTGATTAGGCAACCATATAGTTCAAATGTGACTAACGTGCTCTTTAGCTAATGACGAACAAATAAGAATAAATAGCATGCAGATGATCAAATGGTCTAATTAGTCACTTGTGGCTTTTCTCTGAAAAGAAGAGAGCAGAGCACATACTCGAGCTTTCCACATGTTCCAATTAAGTGTGAATACATCTACACACCGTGCCCTGAAGCCCGTGGAACACACAGGGAAAGGAGGCGGGCCAAGAGGCACTAATTCGGAGGCAAAACCTTGCTGGAGCGGCTGGGGTCGAGCCAAGCCTCCTGTCCCCGCGGCGCCGGGAAAGGGGGTGCCCGACCTCTGCGCTGCCCTCCCGGCCGCGCATCCCAAGGGTTGGCGCGGGCTGCCAACCCTCTCCGTCCCGCCGCTCCCAGCCTCACAGAGAAGCCTCCTTAATGACCGAGACACGGAGAGCTTTGAGGGGAAAGGGATTCCTCGTGGGACTGCTGACACCGTCACACCGGGACCGGCGCCCTTTCCCCAGCCCGGCTCCCAGCTCGGAGGCCAGCACTTTGGGAGACCAGACAAGACAGGATGCGTCCCGTGCCATCCCGTCCCGTCCTCGCTGGCTTCTCGTCAGCGTGCAGGCAAGTGTGACTGCTGGGGCAGAGCGGGCCTCTGCCTGCCCCAGCGCCTCCGACAGCGCAGCCAGCCTCGCTGCCTGCTCCCTGCACCGCGGTTTGGCTCAAGCGCCCGAGGAAGCTCCAGGGAAAGCTCTGCCCCTCTATTAGTGTCATGCAGGGGCAGCGCACGCTGGCCACGCGCCACAGTTTTGCAGCAAGGAGCCCGAGCACGAAACGAGAGAAGAGGCTTCTCCCTGCAGCCCGAAATACAATTCCCGCTGGAACAGAGCAAACCCCCCCACGAGCGCATTAGTGTCTCGCTTGGAAGACACGCAGCACTTGCTGGTCGGTGAGCAGAGCGCTTGCACCCCAGGCACACGGGGAGCAGTGACATGCAGCACCCCAAAGGGTCCTCGTGCACGCAGGATCACACGCAAAGAGCTGGAGGGAAGGTTCACATCCGCGTGAAGACTCTGCAAGTCTCAAGCTGGTGGTAAATGTAACAGCTATAGTAGAGCTGATTATAAACATTATTTAAACAGCATATAAAAACCTAAGAAGCAAATCTCATTAAACAAAAGAAGAAAGAGATTTAAACTAATCAGCAAGCAAGATCTTACATTAAGTCATCCACTGTGATTCAGGTTCTGCTATTAATAGGGCCTTAAAAGGCAGTGCTAATCTGCAGAAATAGCTCTAATAGCATTAGTTCCTATTATTGGTAACCACCTCAATGCTGCGGCTGCGCGAGCGGGTGCAGGAAGGTGAGGGGGGACTCGGGCGGCCACGCATGGGGCACGAGCAGCCGGAGTGTGCTGGAATCTCCCCTGGAAAGGGCTGTTCCTCAGCAGGTGCCGGGGAATGACCTCAACCTCCCGGCACGTGAACCAGCTGCCACTGAGAGGGCCAGGAAGCTGCCGCTCTCTGCTCGCCGCTCCAAACGCTTGCTGGCGGGACGCCAACACAAGCTCGCACACCTCCGCGGTGCCCGCCGAGTCACCGGCCTCGCACGCTGGCGCTATTTACGCTTAAGGAATACAGACAGGCAGGCGAGCATGGATAAAGATGCTGTCATTCTTCATTATGATCTATCAAAACTCCAAGTCTCAGAAGACAATATTAAATGCCTGATCATAGCAGTCTGCTTAGTGCGAACAGCAAACTCCTAAACCAAGCAGTTGCTTGTACCCCGCTACCGGGGTACATCCGCATTAGTTTTCCTCCCTGTATCGGACGCCTATGGAGAGGAGCGCACAGCGGCTACGTGCCAGCGCCTGCTTCCCCTTCTATCCTCACTTCTCTCCTTTCTCTGGAGCACCAGAAAAGCAAGATGCATGGCCCTGGAAGGGCTGGCATGCACAGAGCACACATTTCTCCCAAGCCACCGCGCGGACAGCTTTCCATTGCAAGGTGCCAGCAGGTTCCCATTTGTCCCCAAAGCCAAATGCTTCAGTCCCATATTTTTGCAGACAGTATGACAGCGAGCTGCAATCAATCGCTGCAGCCTGTCTGCAAGAGACAGCCGGTATTAGAGCCCCCTTCACTGCGGCAGGGCCGCTCGGCAGCATCTAAGTGCCTTAATCAAGAGAGAGGCCTGGAGGTGGCAAACAGCTCCCGCGCACAGCCCCGCTCGCTCCTCGAAGCGCAAACCCGCTGCGAAGAGAGAGGCAAGTCCTAACAAGCACAGCATAAACCAAATCCCGGCTGGCGAGAGGGGCTCGGGGCTCCAGGAGGGAACAGGCCAGGCGGCCAGGACGTGCAGGGGCCGCGCCGGCCGCTGCCAGCTCCTCGGCGTTCGGGTCCCCACGAGCTTTGTGCCGGCAGCTGAGGCGCTCGCCACTTCACCGCTGCCGTCCCTCCCCACGTGCCTCATGGCACCGCGAGTCCCGGCCTTCTTTTGTGCAGCTCCAAGTTAGGAAACGCCTCTCAAACGGAGCGCAGAGCCCACGCTGGGACCTCCTGCCCCGAGTGACTGGGCAGCCCGCAGCAAGCAGCCGCCCCGTTCTTACCGAGCACGGTAATGGTGGTATAAATTTCCTGCGGGGGATCAGTGTAGAGCTGGCAGAAGTATCTTCCTTCGTCGGAGATGGAGACGTTTGTCAGCGACACTCGGAGCTCGCTGTTGGAGAAGTTCACCAGCTGGAACCTGCTGTCCTTGAGCGCTGTGGAGCACACGGGGCGTTAGTGCTGGAGCATCACGCAGCATCGCTCCGCGCACACCGCACGTCTTAAACTGCACAAACAGCAGCAGAACCCAGGCAGATTCTCCTTTCAAACCCAGGCAGATCCTCCTTTCCCACCTTTCACTTTGGCTCTATGGAACCACTTCTGTTTGCAGATCATGACAAAAGAACCAACACGAGCAAATCGCCTCAGCAAAGGTCCAACCCTTGCAGTGTGGCATTCCTTTTCAGAGGCTCGGGCAAACAGTGTGTTTCCCTACGTTTTCATTGGTGACTGTCGGCAGTCTATGGATTTGGGCAGACCCAGAGGGGCATGAATCAGAGATCGGAATCAGCAAGAAGGGATCTAACAGGTACGGTCCCACTAGTGACGTGGATCCAGCTCCACGGGCAGTCTAAACGCAAGCGCTCCAGATCCAGCAGCGCAAGGTGCTCCCAGGGCTCCGCGGGGCAGGACCGAGCACGATGGTCCAACCCATCGCTTCCAGCTCTGTCCCGGCCTGAGGCGGCGGGCGCCGCGCTGACACAGCCCGTGGCGCTCACAGAGGCCCACGTCGTGTCAGAAACTGCAGGCTTCCAGCTAAACGTATTACCTCCACGAACACCGCACTCGCTCTGCTCTGCCCCGTTCAATTTGTTTGTGTCAGCTAAATATTTGGCCCTCGATTGCAATTCACCCTGAATTACTGCAATCAATTCCTATTGCAAAGTAAGACAGTCTGACTTTTGGAAGGGACCATCACGGTTTCCATTAAGGAGAAGGATTATGATCGCCTGTCTCATCTACCCTCGAAAGCATTGACTAAACCCTCAGTGTCTAACATTAAATTAAAAGTAGAGATCTTTGCAATTGCTTTACGCGGAGAGCGAGCAAGGTGGGGGAGAAGTTGCGAGCGACTCGCACCGCGAGGATCAAACTTACGTCTGAAATCTCTGAAATAGATGGTCTGTCTGTTGGGGTTGAGGAGCTGAATCACCGAGTCATCGCTGTTCTTCACCCGACAGCTGATGGTGGCAACATCTCCCTCCACGACTGTCACATCTTCCGTCACCAGATTCTGTCCGTCACCTTAAGAGGCAAGCGCAGAGAAGCATCAAGTCGGGACCGCAGCGAGCCCCCCGCGAACACGTCCTGCCCACGAACGCGGGCAGCGAGCGGCCTCTGCGCGCCCATCGTCACCCAGCGCAGCGCGGTGCGCACCCCGCGCCGGGACACCAAACCGGCGCGCGCTTCGGTGAAGCGAGCTCTCCCACCCAGCGCAGCACTGGGAGAATCCCCAATGTTCTGGGCATCCCACTAGGTACCAAGCTGTACGGGAAAAATGCAATTGCGATCTGGTAACAAGTTAATTAATTTTAAAGCTTGATGAACCAACTTTTCCTGCTCTAGCTGAGGTGAGTAGAATACTACAAATACTCTCAATTGCACTGTAATTGCTCTAAAGTTAATCCCCGCAAGCAACCGTCCTCGCCCGGGCAGCCACCGCCCCTCCCTACGCGTCTTGCAGCTTCCCGTAGGGATGGATGCAGCATCCCGTAGCGCCAAAGGGTGAGGAGTGCTGAGGAACACGTGAAAAAGCCGAAGCGCTGCCACGTCTGCAAGGGCTGTGTTAAAGTGCTCCCTGACAAGCCGGGCAGATTAGCTCTCAGGGAAAAAAATGCTGCCGTCGGAAAAGCTGCACGCCGCAAAAACAAGGAAAGTGTCAGCTAAAAACGTATTAAGTTATTTTTCAAGTAAATGATAGACACGGACAGAATTTCTTTCCCTTCCTCTGAAAAGAAAATGGCTTAATTTTAAAAAGCATCAAGTTGTGCTGGGGGAGGAGAAAAGGGGGAGGGGGAAGATGAGGAAGTCTCCCATATTCTTTCCCAGGGAAAAGCATCTGTTCTCGCAGAACTAGGGGGTCCTGTGGGACAGCGCCTGTCCAAAGAGGCAGTCCCTTGCAGGTCCCATTGCACGGCCATCCCTGCGCAGGTCCCTGTCGCGAGGTGCTCGAATCGCCTGGGATCTCACCGGCGCCGGCCGCCCGGCGCGCAGGGCTCCCGGTGTGCGTTTCCCCGGCCAGGCCCTCAGTGCTGCCAAGGGGAGCAGGGTGCCCTGCGCCCAGCGCTGCGCCCACTGGGCTGCCCTCGGCTCCCCAGCACGCCGCGCTTTGCCCGCCACCTGCTTGGCCACACTGATACCCAGGAACCTGGGAAACGTCATTCAAAGAGTGCCACTTTCTCTCATTGCTCCCTATCAAACAGCAATAATGCCTGCCAATTTCCCACGGTACTGGATGAAGTTATAAATCACTGGTGACCATCCTAATTCACACAGATTAGAGTCACAGAAGTACTTGGCAGAAGTTAGAGGCAGAAGAGCCGCGCAGCAGGAGCACGCGGTGCCTCCGGATTGCTGAGCGCGCCCTTCCCAGATCGCCAAGCGTGCCATTCCTGGATTGCCGAGTGCGCTGTTCCCGGACTGCGGAGCACGCCATACCTGCATTGTGGAGCTCACCGTTCCCGGATTGCAGAGCGCGCCGTCCCCGACGCGCACGGGCAGGACGCAAGGGAACAGCGGCGCGTGCCACCAGGCCAGCACCGGCGCAGCATCCGCGCGGCCCTGCCTGCTGCAGCCCGGCTGCCACCAGGCGCCGGCGCTCAAGGACACCCCAAACGCGCCGGCTCCGTCCCCGACGCCAGGCCCGCTCCGAGGCGGCCCGACAGCCGCCGGGGCTCCCCGCGGGCTGCCGCCTCCGCGCAGGGTGTTTAAATAACGCTCAATTAGGATCAACACTCATTTATTATTAATGCTGTTCTAATACAGCATTTCTTATCTGCATTTTATCTTGCAGCTACATCGGCATCAAGGACACACGCAGCACAGATCTGAGGAAGGAGACCTTGATTAATCTGTAGTTTGAAGTACTCCCGGTATTTCCTCTGTCTGCCATGCCTTGTTCCATTAGTAAGCGCGGTGTGATTTCCAGCAGCAGGCTGCTGCAGGGAGCAGCGGCGAGGCGCTCTGCGCTCACGCACGGCAAGTGCACGCCGGCTGGTTACACTGCTAAAGCGCTCCTGGGCCGCGCATTCTGCCCGGCGCTCACGGGCGGCTGCGCCGCGGCGGCCGAAGCTACTGCAGGGCGCAGAGCCGCGGCGCGGCTGGCTCGGTCTGCACCGGGCTGCCGCCGCTGACCGCCGCCTCTTGCAGCCCCTATCCCACCGGTGGACACGCGGAGCACGAGGACCTGCGCGCTGCGCCTCTTGCCCCGGGCATCTCCCAGGCCTTACCTGGCCGTGACGAGCCTGGGAATGCCGCCGCCTTCTTCCCCATACGGGCAGGGGCTCCGATGGAAACCACTGAGTTCCGTTGCTGGAGGCTTCAGCGACACGGCGCACGTAACAAGATGCAATAAGGCGGCGCGGGGCGGGCACGGCAGCGGTGCAAGGGGCCGAGCAGCACTGCAGGCGCTCCGTCCTCCCAGGCGCGCAGCGAGCGAGGGTGGCGGGCGGCCCGCGCCACGGTGGCCGCAGTGCCGCCGCGGGCAGCGCTCGGGACGTACAGCCCGGGCTGGAGCACGGCAGCCTTTACGCTTAGTGTAAAGCTAAAAGAGCGTAAAAAAGCTAAAAAAAGTGTAAAGCTAAGCCCGCAGCGGCACGTCCGGGCAGGCGCGCGGCACACGGGCAGCAGGAGGGCGCCTCGGAGCGGGGCAGCCGGACGGGGCCCGCACTCACCACAGCACCAACGCCTCTGAGCGCAAAGCACGCCCTCTCCTACCAGGCACGCTGGAGTTTTCAGCACGTGTTTCACACCGGATGGCATTTGCCTTTTAAAAATGTATCGTATTTAGTTCTAATTAAGTCTTCCTCTTTGTATTAAAATAAAGCACGGGCCTTGAGGTTTAGCTTGTCATTTTAAACAAAGCAAAACGGTAAATGCGTTTACGTGCAACGCCATTAGACATAATTAAGCAGTAGGTAAAGCAGACGTCGTGCCATAAACGTCACTTAGCTGTACAGCGCAGCTCATCAGCGCTGATCAGCGCCGTGCCAGGAGAGGCAGCGCTGTGAGGGTGCGCGGGTGCCCGGCCACGGCCCGGGGCCAGCGCAGCAGCACTCGGGCCTGCTCTGCCGCCCAGCCCGCGCGCGCTCTGTTCCCAGGGACTGCTCCAACGCACCAGCTGAACCCACGGATACGTCTCCTGCCACAAACGGCTGGAGAGGCCGTTCCAGTGGGTTCTGCAGTAGTCCCGAGGGACGCCGCGAACGGCCAGCGGCAGAGGCCGTGGGCAGCACTGTGCCCGTGCGCCCGGCATGCGAGTGGCCCTGCGGCGCGGGAGGCACCCACGGGCAGCACTGCAGGCCCGGTGCCCGCGGCTCCTCGTGCACCCGCTGCCCGCGCTCCGCTGTGCGGCGCTGCTGCGTGGCGCTCCGGGCCCACGGGCACCGCGCGCAGCCGCCTGCAGAGCGCCGGGCAGCACCGTCGGAGCCGCCCCTCCCGGCGCCCATCCCGACCACGGGAACGCTGCCTGTTTAGTGCTCCGAAGCAAGTATTTGTACATCAGCTAAGATATAATCACGGCATTCCTTTCCCTAGAGGCTTCACAGAAAAGCGTGTTTGGGGGAAGCAATATCCAGGGTGTTTGAAACATAGTCTTTTTACAAGGACCAAATTTGGGATTGGGTTACTAAAAGCACCGGGCTGCTTATCAGTCTAAGAGCAGCCTCCTTAAAGGTCACGCGCGAGGGAAAGGCAGCTACTCCTTCCCGTGCTGGCAACCAGGAGCTCGTTTCTCGGAGCCACCTGCGGCGCTCAGCAAGCCGACCTTTCCCTTACACAGGGAGCAGCGCGGCCCCGGCGCTCACGGGCTAACCTGCCTCGCCTCGGCAATTCAAAGCACTCCCGGTCCCGCCACACCACCGCTCTCCAGAGGGATGCAGGGTCCTTCCCCGCTACAGCTTCGGCGCTCCAGGCGGGGAGTTTTGCCCGGAACCTCGTGGAAACGCACGCAGAGCCAGGCTCCAACGCTGTCCCTGCACAGCCACACACTTTGACCAAACCGTGCTGTTTCGTACCGCGGGTGGTACAAGGGCAGCCTCACCTTGCGTTTCTGCAGCCCCTCGATAGCCGTGTCGGCCGCGTGATCCTTGCCCAGCTGTTTGCAGGCTTCCCCGTGTTTTACAGGAGCAGGAGCACGGGCACAGGCAGGGCAGCGGGGCAGCTGCCCGCGGCCCCGCGCTGCCCTTTCTCCCGCCCGCCCAACACGGCAGCGCCAGCGGCAGCTCCCGCGCCCGGATGGCAGCCACGCACACCGCAGACCCTCCCAAACGCACCCACGCGGGGCGAGGTGCCCCTCAGTGCTGCCCGTTCGGCAGGCCTCGCTTGGCACCGCGCTGCACCCGCACACCGCGCGCCCCAGGTGCCTCCTACAAACACAGAGCCAAGGGAGGAACCCGGCTCCTCTCACAAGCGAAGCGGCCTAACCGCGGTGCTAACAGCAGCACCGCTTGCCCCCGGGCAACGCACTGCACCAGCAGCACCTCGCGCTGCTGCCTTCCAATTACTGTCACTCCGGTGCATAGGGGATGCTCCGTTGTGGAGGCGGCTTTGGGGAGCCGAGCTGGATGATCCCTTCTGCCATGGGCACCTCCTGCAGAGCGGGAGCTGCCCCGGGGCCGCTCGGTAGCGCTGCTCCGTTTGCCCAGCTTCTCACTGCGACTGCGCCACGTCCCCACTGCGCGGGCAGAAACGCTGCAGCCCCACAGAGGCGACCGCTCCAAGCGGCACCCACTGCACGACACCAACGCGCTCGGGCACGAGCCGCTGCCCACACGGCCAGGGAGGAAGGAGCTTGTCGGCACTGCAGACGGAGCAGCCACTGCCAGGGACACGAGCAGGCACCGGGGGCCACCACGGCCACCTCACCGCAAGGGCCACCAGCACCTCCCGCAGCGGCCCCGCTCAACAGGCACGAGCCGCTCCAGCAAAAACCTGCTCCTTTCCCTGAGTAAACAAGTTACCTCATCTCGAGAGCAAATTCCGTTCCGTATGTTCATGAATTATGGATCTCTGCCACTGTAGCAATAAGCAGCAGGCAAAGCAGATCACAGCAATTCACACTTTACAACAAGGCGAAAGCAACGCAGGGAAGCTCAAAACAACAGCAAAACTGCTCTCCACTCACTTCAGCTATGCGGTTCAGCCCCTCTCTTCGTGAGCACCTTTCCCATTAGGATCCTGGATGAAGCCCAGGTCCTTAGCTGCCCTTTGCCTAGCGCCCGGTGTGCCGAGCGCCTTTGTTGCCCCCGCGAGGCCCTGCGCGGCTGCGGCCGCTGCCGGCAGCGTGCGCCGGAGCAGGGAATGGCAGGGAGCTGTCAGGCGCCGCCAGAGCAGCTCTTCCTGGAGGGCATTTACATGAGCGGGGCTCCAAAATCTCCATTTCATCGGGAAAACAAGTGATGGGAGCAGAGCCCTGTCAGGCCAGGCTAGAGCGGAATACTAATAGCAAGCGGACAGCAGCCCGGGCTTCCAAGGGGCTACCTGGCATGCTGGGCTTGTCTCATTTCCTTGTGGATTTAACCAACTCGGAGCGCTCCAGTCTTCGCACATGCAAAGTATTTCCTACCTCCAGCTACGAGGAAGGGCAGCAGTGCTACATTCGCAGCCAAATGCGAGGTGCTGCCGTGCCAAGGGATTTTACTACAAATGCTGCTTGCTGCTCGCGGCTGCTGCTCTGCATCTGTGGCGTACTCGAGAGCTCCCAGGCAACACTCTGCCCTTCACAAGCCTTTCGGACAAGCCTTTGGATCCAGCTTCGCGGACAGCGGCCTTCAACGGCTCAATGTTGCACAGCGAAAGCACTTACCCGCGCCTGCCTCTTCAGAGCGCGCTGAGGAGGGAAAATTTATTGCCCGCTCTGCTCCATTTACACTGAGAGTGGGCTTCTTCCCTTCAGCACATGCAAAAACAACCCCTGGAGCGGCAAAGGCCAAACGTGAGCAAAGAGAAGCTGGAGCAGGGCCGGCGGTCGGAGGGGCAGAGCAGCAAGGAGCCCGGCAGCGTTTACGACGCGGGCGTAGCGCAGAGCGCCCGGCCCCCGGCGCCGGCGGCCTCGGCACCGCGTAACTCAGCGCTGCGCTCCCGCGTGCCGCCGCCGCCTGACATGCTCCTCTGGAGGCTGGACTGCATTATACAGCCTTAGCGAGCAGAAGCCCGCGCGAGATGGCCCTGGAAGGCATCATAAACACCGCAATCAGTCTTCCTGATAGAGGTGATATTGAGCACTGCGCCGCACCAGCCCCCGTTTTGCCCTAAAACGCTGCTCGTTCTTAGGAGGCTGGAGGGAGGCAGGAACCCTGCCCGGAACAGCGGCCGCAGCGACTCTCGCCTTCACGGCACTTACAGCGAGTGAGCACAAGGAAGCAGAACTGGCCAAAGAGGGACCGCTTTGCCCTGGGCTTCGCTGGGGAGCTGCAGCCAGGCTGCTTTCCACAGGATGGCACAGGGTATGATGAGCTATTTTAAATGAACGGCGGCAGCAGCAAACCACGGTGTTGTTACTCAGCCTCGACGAGGCTGCAAGCGGGGCTGCGGACACCTCAATGGACCTAGGGAGGAGAGAAGCCTCCCTTCTGCACCACGAGAGAGGCTCTGAGAAGGAGCCTGGGCAGCTGCTCCCTGCACCGTGAGCAGAGGCCCCCACGGCCACGGTGACACGGCTCCCCGGGCCAGCCCTTTGCTCCCCTGACTCGTTTATTAGCTGTTTTTTCCCCTTCCTGCGAGGTCCATGTGCTCCAGGTGCGTGAGTGCAGCGCTCCCAGGATGCTGGGGAGCCGGCAGAGCCGCCTGGGCTCATGTGCACCAGGAGCAGGGCCGCCCAACGCCCGCGCTGCCCAACGGTGCCCACAATGCAGGGCACAGAAACAGCAACGGGCTCCACAACACCACTTGCTATCCGCCATCCCCTTCACTCACAGCGCTGCAGTGTTCATTATGTCAAGGAAGATCGCACAGGAGCAGCAAAGCCTTCCCAATGCAACCTAAAAGTGCACGTTAGGATTCGGCACGGTTTTCCCAACATCACATCCAAAATAAGAGCACCAACAGCAGGGACGGAACATGCAAAAACTAACTGGGAGAATCTTTCCAGCCCCTATAAAAAGGGGAACGGATGCAACAATCCAAACGGGAGAAGGCAAGGCAGTTTCCATATGCCTATAAAACTTAACTACGAAAATGAGAGCTGTGGCTGCTTCCCGGGAGCTGCTCGCCTGCTTCCCTGGCACAGGCGCACCGGGCAGCGGGAGAGCAGGGCAGCGATGCGCACGGCTCGAGGCACAGGGTCCCGGGGGTGCCCCGAGCCGCAGGCACGCGTCCCGCCGGTGTCCCGGCGCCCATCGGCGGCAGAGCGCTCACCACGGGCGGGCACGGCGCCCAGCGCGGCCGCCTCCTGCGCAACGCTGGCCGAATCGCCGGGGACAACACGCACAAATTGTGTGCTCGGAGTCAGAAACGGAGGGTTCGCTTTGTCGCGTCGCGCGGCCACGACGCAGTCATTTGTGATCCAAGCCTCAGATTTAGAAGAGGAAAAAAGGATCCTCGCCTGCCTGGAGATAAACTTAAGTAAATAATGTTTGCCATCGACTCCAAATGAAGAATGACAGTTAAATTTTCTAATCATCTTCACAGCTCCAGGACTTACTTCGTATTTTCTCAGGCTCATGACCCAGGGGTTGTCATAGCAACTAGGAAATCCTACCTTATCAGCCTCTTACATTTACATTCCTTACGGCTGCCTCCCTTTATGAATTAAATCCATCACGGGCTTCTATTCTCAAAATAAGAAGTTCTTGGGATTATCTCACAGAAACAAGGATCAAACGCTTTGATGGAAACACTATGCAAAAGCTAATTCTGTGCCGGGTTTCTTTAAGCAAAGATTGACTGAGCTCCAGAGAAATGGCTCCGCTCCAAGCTGGCGCTTGGCAGCTTCTCCTCCGCCCAAGGCGGGACGGCAAACGTGGGCTGCGCCGCGCGGCCCTGCGGGCGGGCAGCGCTGCCACAGCTGCGCGCAGAGCGGCTCCGCGGCCGCCCGGGCGCCTGCACCGCGGAGGCCTGAAAGGCGCAGCTCCGCGCACCAGGGACGCAGCCCAGCGCGCCAGCCTGACCCAGGCACGCTCGCACAAGGGAACCGGCCGTCGTGCAGCGCCTGCCAGGCGCCCGCAGGCTTCGCCTCTGCGCCCAAGGGGCCGGAGGAGGGAGCGGGCACCGAGCAGAGCGGCACTGCTGCTGCGGGGGGACCGGGGCGCCGTCAGCGAGCGGCAGGGACGGCACCGCCGCACGTGCCCCTCTTGGACAGGTGGGACCTGGCAGCTCAGCAGGGCGCGGGCAGCACTTGCTGAGAGAGCCTGCTCTGAACCCGCGTTTCAGCTGCGGCCCGTAACGCAGCTGCCCGGGGCACTTGCATAACCTGCAGCTGACGCAGCACTTACAGACGAGATGCCGTTGAGCAGCACCAGTTCCAGGACTGTTAAGTGGGGAGAAGCTGGTTTGGGGCACGAGACCATCTAAGGGCTGCAGGTAAATTGCCCATTCAGCGGGACCACAGGCAGAGCAGAGCATTAGGGCAGAGCAGCAGAGCCACCACCTCCCTGGCGAGCACCGCAGACACGAGGCCGCCCTGCACCTCCCACCAGGCTTTAGCTAACGCAGCTGCAGCAGCAGCCAGGAGCAACGCCGCAGGCACAACTGCAGGCATCCCGAGTTTAATTTGGTTAATGCACTTTCTCTTCATTATTGGCCCTCCACGAGCAGCCGATCGCTAGCTTGTAGAGCACATTGCTTAATTATCCATGCTGCACTTCCTAAAATGAGAAGTATTTAAGTTGTCTGTCAATAGGGCAGGCGGGCAGCAGCGCTGATCGATCTCTGCGGCGAGCGCGCGGCAGCGCAGGGCCCGGGGGCGCGAGGACCCCCAGGGTGCCCAGGCGGAACCGGCCGCATGTCCTTGTGCCGGCGCTGCATGCAGGCAGCCGGGAGCTCGCGTGGAGCACGAGCGCTCTGCCCTCCCATCGCTGCAGCACCAGCAGAACACGGCCTCGCCCAGCGGACCCCGGCCTCAGCACGCGCTCCGATCCAAAGCAAGGCACTGCCCAGGGTGAAGCAGCTTCCTCCCCGCCGCACTGGCGGCGCCACGAGCTCCTGCCAGCTTCCAGGGGAGTCACTGCAGTCACGAGCGACGAGCACATTGGCACGCTGCTGTTCTGAAGCTTGGCAGTGCACGCAGAAAGGAGGACTCCTTGCAGGCAGGAGCGGTTTGCGAAGCACAGCTATTTCAATATTGAGTAACACCAGCCAACAGCCTTGGTTCCCCTTTCAGCCCTTACAGCCAATATAAACGATAACGACATGTCACCCATGACCTCTTAAACACGCTCCTGTGTTTGCACTCTGATATTTAGTTTCTCCTTCAAGTAGAGGGCTCAAGTTGAGCAGAAATTTATGTCGGGCGAAGGCAGCCAGGCTGCCCTGAAGCCCTGCTCCAGCCGCGCCACCGAGCAGCAGCGGCAGATTGGGAGCACCATTCTGCGATGATGTTATGGGGCTGGCGCTTGAGCAGCCCGCGTTACCTCCACCCGCCCACCCGTCCCGCGGCCGGCACGTGCCGAGCTGCGCTCACCGCCAGCGCGCAGCGGCGAGGCGCGGGAGGTGGGAACCCGCGCGGCCCCCAGCCCCTCGTCGGCACCCCCTGAACGCGAGGGACGTTTCCTCGGGAAGCCCCCCGGCACCGGGCTGCCGGCTCTTGGCAGAGAAGGCCCCGAGCACATGGCAGAAGCCTCGCTGACAAGTCAAAAGCCCAGAGCCAAGGTCAGTGCGGCTCGGAGCCAAGCCTGCAGCAATAAACCATCAGATCTATTGCAAGGCGGGCAACGCAAAAGCTCTTTTAATCAGAGAGCGCCCGAGTCTCTCCTATTCATTTAACGTTCACCTTGCAGCCCCCGCTCGCTTGCGGAGCCGAGTCGTGGCAGCCCTCCAGGGCGAGGAGGTGGAAGGGACCTCGTTCCCTCAGGAAACGACAGAGCTTTCCCCTCCGTGTTCAGCTGAAAGTACTCACGGTCATCAGCAACGGTGCCACGAGCAGCTCGTGGCTCCCAGCAGCAGGCCCTGGAAATCACAGGTTTGCAGGACGCTCGCAAATCCCACTAACACAAAGGACGCTGTGGGACAGCAAGGGGGTGAAAAACCCGAACAGGGAACTTGCCAGACTCCAGGCACCCCCTTTCCACCCACAGGGCACAGCCCCGGCGGCAGCTCCTGCAGCCTGCCTGCCTGCCTGCAGACACGCGGGCAGGACGAGGCCGCACGCAGCTCTCATTGCCAATGGAACCGGGAAAGTCACTGCATTTGGTGTTGGGGAAGGAGAAGAGCACGTAGCCAAGAAAGTTCACAACAAGCAGAGCTCCAAACACAGAGCCCAACAACATCTGTCCTCCGCAGAAGCAAAGTCAGGGCTGAGCAATGAATGCGCTGGCTCAGGGCAGCTGCACATCAAATAAACATGGCAGAGAAGGGGGAGTTTGGAAGCCATCAGCAGTAACGTCCCCGTCATATTTTAAGTTTATTTTTCCTCGTCTGACCAGCTCCCATAGGGCAGAAGGCTAATGATCGCACTTCATCACAAGTAGCGCTGCATATTTACATCCATCCTGCAACTGTGACAGCTGTGGCACTAATTCCCCAACCATTTCCACCACATGAACCAGTCATCTGGTACGGAGGCGCAAGATGGAGTGCCCTGCAGTCATTATTCACCGAGCGCTTTCATTAACAAACTGCCCTTAATTACAGCGGTAATTGCAAAATTATTTCATAGCAGCAATTACTCTTGGCGGCCCGCCCGGCGCGATCCGGCGCGGGACGGGGCCTCGCAGAGGGACTCGGGGGGC
>JAVCKT010026305.1:14089-41239 GCA_032273925.1 Rhynchotus rufescens | reverse complement strand
GGGGCTCCGGCGGGCCGGGGCAGCGAGCGGGGCGCTCCGAGCCGCAGTGCGGCCGCCCCGTGCGCCCCTCTCCGCTCTGTGGCGCGCGGAGCCTCGCGGCAGCGCAGCGGCACGCGGGGCCAGCCGCGCTGCCCGGCAGCCTTCCCGCTCGCTTCCCTTCCTGATGAGGAAGGACGACATCATCAACAAGCAGGAAGGTCAGGAAGGCACAAAGGGCCGCGGCTGCCACGGAAAGCAGCCTCATTTAAGCAGCGACTTTGCAGGTCACACTTGAGAACGCGATCCCGGCGCTCCCCAAAGCGGCACAGGACAGGGACAAAGTGGCAGTGCTAACCAAGGCAGGGATATTAAAAACTCCTCATAGATCATTCCTGTAATAACTTTACAGGCGCTAAGTGAAGCTATTTCATTTTGACGACTTCACATACTCCATTAATGAGAAAAGTGGCGGCAGAGCAGCGCGTGGAGCAAAACGCTGCGGCGGCAGCGAGCGGGGCCGCGGGCAGCTCCGCGCCCGGGACAGAGCCACTGCCCGCCCTAATCCTGCGACTCCTCCGTTTGGCCCAGATTAGGCCCGGGATGATCACACTAATAGGCGCTTCGTAACCTGCACGTAGCCCAAGGCAGCTGCAACCTTCCCAAGCTGCTCATTTGCGCTTTCTAGGCACTGCGCTTCTCGCTAGGCTGATGATGAAGGTGCCCTATCAGGCCTGTAATTCTCACAGCGAGGTGGGCCTAAACCCTGGAAGATTGGGGAGAATCTCTGCCGTTTTAGAAATTCTAGGGTAATTTATCGGTCAATTTTATTAGAAGAATGCATTAAGGGCTCATCTCCCCTTGCGGCAGTCAATAAAGCAAGGATTTCCCCTGCAGCTTTCCGTATCCCGGCATTCGGGATGAAATGCCAAACAGAAGCAGACTATTGCACTGCCACGTGCGGGCAGCGGAGCCGGAACGGGTGGGAATTGGTCCAACCGACACAAACACCTTGGGCACATGCAAGGCCAAACCCAGCCTGCCACCAGCGGCGTGGGTGCTCCTGCGCCCACCCAGCTGCAGCCCGGGCGCCCGGCTGACTGCAGCCCGCAGGGAGCCTGAGGCCAAAGGCAAACGGTGCAGGTGGCGTGACGCGACCGACCCCGGATACACGGACACTCCAATCCGCTCTCCAAAACCCACTTCAGCTCCCTTAAAGCAGGCTCAAGACTAGTGCGTTACGGCACTTCTCAGGCAAACCAGAGACACGCAATAATCTTCCGAAAAGCACCATCTGTTATGCCTTATTGCTTAATTAAACTAAAACACAGAACTCCTTAATTCTCCCAGCTCATAAAGAGAAAGGTCAGCACGCAGCATTACTGTCAGGTACTCCGTACATAAAGCTGGAATTTCTCTCCTCGAGCCGTCACTCGAGCGCTACGGCTTCCACGTGACACGCCACAACACCGCTCCTTGCCCGAGCCGCGGGAATCGGCAGAGCCTCTGGGGCGGCTGCTGGAGGAAGGGAGGCTCATGCCCGGCCTCGGGCCCCAACAGCTTAGGGAGGCCGCGCAGGGGCCGGCGCAAACACGCGGGCCGAGGCGGGTCACAGAGCAGCGCGGCTGCCGGCAGCCCGGCAAGCGGCGAGGCACTCGGAGGCGGCCGCGCCGCCGCACAGCGGCCGCGCGGGAGTTGCCCGCGCTCTGTTTTTGCTTCTGCACAGGCACGCAGAGAAACGAGACACCAACCCAGAAATATGCAGCGCGAGCCCAAAATAGCAGAGCTTCACCCCAAACCACCCCACAGGCTCTCCCAGGCTGCTTTTGTCATCACATTCCAGAGCAGAGAAGCAAAGCCGGTGGGGGACAGCTGCTCCGCGCAGTTACAGACCTGGCCCTCGGGAAAGGCAGCAGGAGGGGCTGCAAGGGCTGCAGAGCTGCTGTGCAGGGAGAGCTGGAGCAGCAGCAGGGAGAGCAGCGCTGCTCGAGCCGCTGCGCGAGGCCCTGCAAAGAGCCTCCCCGATGCGCACACAGCCCCAGGAGCTCCGCGCCTCAAAACCACGCCGAGTCCAATTAACTTTGTGAGCAGCGGCTCCAGAAGAGCCAGCCAAGGGCCCAGGTTCCCCTTCTCTAATCGCTTTTATGAGGAAAGGGCTTTCCATTGCATCCACTCCCCTGAACGTCCTGCCCAGCCTGTCTGCGTGATAGATGGGAGCCATCGACCTGCTCCTCTCCTCCGACAGGCGGGCGGCAGATTGAGACCGTTCCTGCCCCGTTCACCCGCACACGGCTCCGGCCGGACACTGCTCCGGGCGCCGCTCTGCCCAGCGCCGCCACTTCCCGCCCCTTCCCGCGTTATTAGAGCTCTCCTCGGGAATATCTGCTTTGTCTTCCAACCATCATCAGCAGCAGAAACCTCACTGATGGCGCACAAAATGCAATTACCCACTTGTCAACTCTGCTGCTCTCTTTTTACGACTTGGCTTCTGCGAGGAGGCCAAGTGAAGCCCCGCGGAGGGCGCGGGGGGCTGCGAGGCGCGGGGAGCCCTGGCGAGGCGCGGGCAGGAGGCGGTGTGGGCGCTCGCCTGCCTGCAGGTGGAGGCAGACTCCTTGCGGAACGGAGGCGGCCCCGGCGCGGCCGAGCCAGGGCTCTGCAGCAGCGAGCGCAGCTGGGCGCCGAGCCCCGCGCTGCTGCTGCTGCTGCCGGGCTCCGCACTGCTGCCCTTCCCTCCGAGCGGGCTCTGCCCCGCTGCAGCCGGCGCCCAGCACGCTCCCTCCCAGCGGCTCCAAGCAGGGCGCCTGTGGAAGAGGATTCATTGCCAAGCAGGAGGCGGCACTGCCCAGTCTGCCTCGCAAAGCGGAGCGCTATCAGTTAATCCACCCCTGACATGTTTATGCAACCTCGCAGGTTTGAGACAGACCCTAGAGATCTGTTGTCAGTGCTGAGCGCACACTGATTCCCAGGGAACTGCAGGAGAGAAGGGAGGGAGCGGCGGGCGGGATTCGCAGCACCCCGGCGGCACTGCTGGCCCTCAAGCCCCAGCGGGAGCAGTGCCCCCGTGCCAGTCCCCGTGGGGCACAGTGAGCCGGTGCCGTGAGCACCCGCACCAGGGCGGCGCAGGCTGCGTGCGGCGGCACGGCCGGGACACCTAGCGTGCCCCCGTCCCCAGGGACACCTAGCGTGCCCCCGTCCCCAGCACGCCATCAGTCTGTGGCGGCTGCTCTCAAACGCAGGCCCCTCCGCGCTGGGAGGGCGACTTGCCGCCCCACGTGAGCCACGAGCGGCCAGCCTTGCTCCCCACCTCCTGCCAGGCTTTAAAACCTAACGCCCCGGCCAGCTTGACAGGGAGAGACGAGCAAGGACATCACGTCGCTCTCCGTGTCGGTGCAGTGCTTTATATGGTCATTAATATTTCAGTCTCTGCCTTCTCTTGCTCCTCCAGCAATTACCCCTGTATTCGTGTCTGCAGGACACCGCTGATGCTCCTCGGGAGCTCTCGCTGGTTTAGAAGCGCCTTCCTTGCTGGGGGACCTGCACCACCTGCATCCGTGTGGGGCAAGCGGCTCTAAGTACCCGCTGCCCTAACTCCTGCACGGTAACGCTCAGCACAGCCGGGGCGCTCGGGCACCCTGCTCAAACCCCTCTCCGAACCCCACGGTCACTTGATAGCTGCTTTCTGGTTTGATTGTGAAGAAATTCAAATTACACAAATGTTTCACTAAATATCTTTTTAAGCCTATTAATATTAATATCAATTCCATCTCTGATGTGCCTGGCATTTAAAAAACCGTTTTACGAACTCAACCTAATTTAAAATTTGCATCTAGAATCCCAATGAGCGAGAGTCTCTGCTCACAGCTTCGCCTAGCACCTACGTGTGCCCGGCCGGCGCTGGCTGGCGCTCGGCACCGCTGCCAGATGCGCTTGCCGGCTCCTCCGCGGCATCCTCCCAGCCGCTGGCACTGCTTCAAGCTGTAACGGAGCTGAGCAAGCAGCCCCCGGCAGGGCAGCAGCGCGCTGCGCAGGTTCGGCTTCAGCTCGGTGCGTGCACAGGCGAGCCCCCTGACACGAGCTGCGCTCGCTGCCGCGCACCTAGCGCCGCAAACACGTCCTGTGAGGGACACGGGCCGTGCACGGCGCTTTCCCTGCCTGGCAGCCCTCGCTTGTCCGCCTCCTCCACTGCCCAAGTGCCTCCGAGCTGCATGCGGCTTTCATTAGGAGCTCCGCTCTCTTGCGAGAGCTGCGAGACACACATCGGCTTTTTGTGACTGTAGCTCTTCGTCCAGAAGCCTGAAAAAATGAAAGCCATCCATATCTTTTATGACCCAACTATCCCACAGATGAAAGCTGAACTGAGAGTTTACGTGCCTCAGAACTGGTACATCAAGAGCTACAAAGGGGAGAGACTGCGTTGCTCCAGCCTGTGCGTTTGCCTAGGAGAACCACTCACTGCAGGACACCCTCACCCTGCTTTGCCCCGAGCACAAACCGCAAGCCACGAAACGGCGCTGGGGCTGCAGAGAGCAGCGCCAGGAACCTTTGGGTGCCACGCTGCTCTCCGCGTGCCTCGGCCTGCTTCTCCTAGCCCTCCTGCCAGGCGCCGGCCTGAGCCATGTTCCGCACCACGGAGGCTCTTGCTGGAGCGCGCGGAGCTGCCCAGCGAGCCCCAGCAGCCCCTGCCCGGCGAGGAGCCGGCAAGGCTGCAGTCCTGCCGGTGGCCCCTGCAGCGCCCTGCGCCCAGGCCACGCAGCGCCGCAGCCGCCGCTGCTGTGTGCACTCGCACTTGGCGTGGTCTGGGCTCTCCCGCGCACCCTCCGGTGCTGCAGGCAGCACCTGCAGGCCCCGCAGCCACGCACACCTCCTCCTCCTCCTCCTCCTCCTCCTGGCAGCAGCAAGCCGCCCTTGCCCTTACGCCCCATGCTCCTTAGGCTGCGCTGCAAGATCCCACCTTGCGCCAGTGCAGAGCGTCACGGGATAAACCAGCCTCCAAGTTCACCCCAGTCCAGCCGATACGCCTTCCCTGCCGGAGCACTACGAGGCATTCCAATTTCAACAGCGTCAATTATTCATACAGCGCTAAAAACACCCGTGTGTTATTTTTACCATTGGCTTTGCGGAGCTGCAGAAGCAGGACGCGGCACAGAGCCCAACGTGCCTGGGCCCCAAGCGCCCCGCAGCCCCAGAGGCCGTCCTCGAAGGACCCCCCACGCCCTGCACAGCTGCCCTTCCCGGCCGCCGCCTGCGCCCGCCGCCCCATGCCGGGAGCCCCAACCGTGCCGCGCGACTCCCAGCCACCCCGGTTACCCAGCAGGGCCTCCCCATCCGCCAGCAAAGCCCCTCGCTGCTGCAAGCGGCGCCAGCAGCCCCTCTCTCTGCCTCGTTGCTCTCCCTTGCCCCCGCACCGCACGGCCACAGGAGCCTGCCGCCAGGGGTTTCATCAACGGAGCGTCGCTTTATTACACTAAGCAGATGAGAAAACATTTCTCTATCTTCTTGTCAAGCTAAACGTTTCAATATCTAATTCAATATTCCCCACGTGAAAATTTATGAATTTGGAGAGAAAGCCACATAATATCTACACTTTATATCCATCTAGTATGGAAAGAAATTACAGCACCCATTTGTCACGACCGTCATTTCAAAGCTAAGTAGCAACCGAAATAACTCCACCTTACCTTAGAAGCACAGCGGCCGCCCAGCGCATCCGCGTGCGTGGCTCGCGTCTCACCGGAGCAGACGAGCACCTTAACTGGGTGCCTCGGAAACGGCAGGGATGGAGAAGCCGAGGAGCCGTCCCGCTCCATCGTGCTGAGGAGGCACCGCCGCCGGGCGCTCGGGAACGCTGTAGGGCCCTCGGACATGGGCCGCGCTGCTCCAAGGGAATCGGCACCAGCCATGACTGCCTTGGAAGCAGCAGCGCAGGGAAAGGGAGAGGCGGCCCGAGGCAATCCCACGCTCCAGGCTACAGGCTCAAGCACTGCATACGTTCCCAGGCAGAGAGCACGGCCGGTGTCACAGGAAGCAGGCAGGCTCCGGGCTGCCCACGCGCAGCACTGCTCATTCCAGAGCATCCTTCGGCCGGGGCATGTGCGAGCAAAGCTCCCGAGGGCCTGCTCGGCGTGCACCAGGAGAGGGCCCAAACACACCCCCGGGCCTGGAGGGCCCAAACACACCCCCGGGCCTGGCTGCCTGCGCAGGGCTCGCTGCACGCCGAGCGGGGCATGGCCACGCAGCTGCGGCCTCCGTGCAGCTGCAAGGGGCGGCTCTCCCTGCTGCTCACGGAGAGCGCAGGGCCAGGGAGCAGCTCGACGCACGCAGCCCCTTCCCAGGACCCTGCGGAACGTGACACCGGAGCCTTCCCTCCCGCTGCGGCTGCCAAGCACCCGTCGTGCCAGGGTCACGCTGCAGCGCGCAACGGGACGCCCCGAGGCAGGGTCACCACGCGCCTGCGTGCAGCACAAACACTGAGGGATGGACGTCCTGTCAAAAACGCTTTGCAAGACGTCCCAGCTGAAGCAGAAAGCAAGGGCAAAACTACCGCAAAGAGCTCCGGCAGTACGACTAGACCGGGTAGCATGGGCAGGGAGGGGGAAGGAGGGAAGCAAGAAGAGGGGACTTCTCTGAACACTAAATTTAGTAGGATTTTCATCTGCCTTGAAATGTCAGCACTCAGCAAGGAATAAAGCAAGGTTAAGGAATGTGAAGTTGAAAGCAGGTGTCTTCGTGCTCATCTACAAAAGCAGCGCAGCGTTCGAGGGCGCCATCGCCAGCGCGCGCGCCGCGGCTGCACAGCCCCTCGGCGCAAGGACGGGCGCGCGCCCCTCGGGCCGCGGAGCCGGCTCACGTGCGGCTCACGCCAGTCGCCCCGCAGGGCTCGAGCCTGCCCAGGGGCCCGCACCCCGCTGCGCCGGGCCCCAAGGCTTCCGCGGGGACCCGGGAGCAGCGGCACTGCCCCTTCCCGCGAAAGGGAGGGCAGCTTTCCTGAAGGCAGACAAGTCACGAGGCTTCCAGCGCCAGAGATTAGTTTTATAAGTTTGTTAATAAAAATTGCAAATTGCTGCAAATTGCCTGTCACTTGCTAGTCAAATTTAATACTCATTTTCCTCCTGCAGACACCAAGCTCACGCTCAAGTCCTGCACATTGCAATGAGGTCAGAAGGAGCCTCCACCTCCCCTACAGGTCACGCTGCTCCTGTGAAACCTGCAGCGCTCACACGGGCGCAGTCCCAGATGACCTTGGCACCAGGCTGACGCTTTAAGCCGTGGGTCACGGTCCTTAACGCTGCGCAACGTTCACTACAATTGTAGATTTTCACAGCATTTACAGCAGCTCTCTCACGGAGGCTCCGACGGAGCAACTCTGCCTGACTGTGTAAGCACTGTGCTCTGCGCTTTACAGCTCCCAGCGCCTTCGGTTTCACTCTTTATGTCACCCTCCAGTGCACACACCATTGATGCCTACGAGCCCTTTGGAGTGCCTGTTTTCCTGGCGCCAGGATCCCCCTCGGCAGCAGCTCTCCCGAAGCAGCTGGCCGGGGAGGAGCTGGCTCTTTAGGGCCGGTTCGGGGGGAGGCGGCGCACGCTGAGTGCTCCCCGGCACCGTTCCCAATCCGCGGGAAGGCTGCAGGACCCGTGTGGCCGGCAAGGGGCAGCCGCCACCGCAGCCCTCTGCCATGGAGAGAAGCCCGTGCCCCCATTCCTGGACCGGACCTCGGGCACAAAGATCCCTGCCCACACGCACCCAGCCTTGCTGTCAGGTCGCCTCCTTTGTGCAGCAAGGGGTTCTATGAAGTTCTGCTAGGGGTTTCTCTACTCTGAAGCAGCGCCTCTTTGCACGGGCATTGGTAAAAGCCACGGTGGAAATACAGAGTCTCTGGGATATGTGTCCAAACCTTGTGCACCTGCAAGGTGTTGCCAAAACCAACAACTTGAAGCACGGCCCGAGCTCAGCAAAGCAGTTGTGTTTGCGCCGCGAGCACCGCCGCCAGCCAAATGGCTCTGTGGCAAACAGCAAGCAGCTTGAAGTATAGATTGCACATACATAAACTTTTAATTACAGGCTGACTGGAGCCAAGCGCTCCGCAGCGCTATCGAAGCGCACAGCCCTGCGCGGCGACCCGCTCTGCCACCGGCTCCGGTCCCTGCTTCCCAGTGGAGGCGGCCACAGGCAGCGCAGCAGAGCCCACTCGGGCACCCACCCACCTGGAGACAGAGCCGCCCTCTGGAAGGGCCCACTTGCCGGGGCTTCCAAGCGGGTTAAGGCTATAAAACCATCTGGAGTCTCCAGGCTCTGCCAGCATGATGCTGCCCGGCCTAGGCCAAATGCAGCACAAACTTGGAAGCCGCTTACAGCGGAACCTAAGTAGGCCACAGAAAGCTTTGCAAAATCACCAGTGCGCTTCACGGCGCGGCGGAACGTAGCGCATCAATAATTAACAGCGCTCGCGTCCCCACCGCAGCGAAGCGGCACGGCCGCCCAGCACGCGGTAGCCAAAGCAAACGGAACAAACACACAGCCACCCCGCCGCACGGCCCCTTCCCATCCACGCACACGCAGCTGCATGGCCACGTCCCAATTTGCTATCATGGATTAGCTTAAGGCAATTACTTCACTTGCCGAATTCTTTAATTTAAAAAGATAATTCAAGCCTTCTCTAATAAGAAAAATGAAATCCCATTAGTTGCGTCTCCACTGTATATTAACATTCCTTTTGTTTAGAAAGGTTAATATCCCCCAAATACAGGAGCGCAGACTGCCTGCTAACGTAATTACACGCTGACATTTGCGAGGGGTCGCCAGATAGCCGTGGTTCCACGCAGGGCAGCACGCAGGCTCTGCACAGCCCAGCGCTGTTTCCTCGCGCAGGACCCGGTGCTCCCCGCACGGCGCCGGCTCGAAACACCCCGGCCGTCCGCAAAGCGGGACCAGTTTGCTGCTCGCTGGTCAGGGGCAGCACCCAGACGTGTGTGTTGCAATAGGGGTTTGCCGCACAGGGCAAGCGAAACAACATGTCTCTTATCCTGTTAAAATACCCTGCCAGTGCATTTGGTAAATGAGCGCAACAAAATGAAATCATTTCAGAATTTCAAGTCCTACCTGAGGTTTATTCTAGAACTCATCTGATATAATAATCTGCCTCAATATCCTTCTTGAGAGACACCTTTTCAAACAGATGGAACGTTCTTGTGCTACCCATACTAATAAATTTGCTCTCGACGGAGAAGTAACATCGCAGACTGCAAAAGCTCACGATAAATTATTCATCTCAGTCAATTCTCATCCAGAATTCCAGGCTGTCACAATATAAGATCTAACAAAATAGTAGAGCTACGTTTATTAAAAACACTTATCTGGAAAAGATACTTAGCAGGGACAGCCCTGCTGTTTGAGTAGCGCAACACGGGTCTGTCACAGCGTCCGCGGCGCGAGCGGCGACACGAGGCCCGCGGGGCAGGCGGCCTGGGCAGCAGTTCCGAGCCCTGTGTCCTGCACGTGCAGCGGCGGCCGCCCCGCGCCAGCGAGGGCAGAGCGCTCCCTGCGACGCGCCAGGGCAGCCCCCGTGCAGCAGCGCAGACCAGGGCAGGGCCGAGCCGCCGGGGCACGGGACGGGAGCCGCAGCAGCGGCCGCAGCCGCAGCGCGCGCCGTGGTGTGCCCCCGCTCACGCGCCTCCAGGGAAACGGCGCCCGGGGTTCCTCACCGCCTCAAGGCGGATACGGCTACGGCAGCATCGCGCCTGCGAGACGGGCTTGCACAAACAGAAGAGCAAAGCTGAAGTAGCCATTAACCTTTGCCTTGCAAAGGAATCATCTTCAAAGCAGCTCCCCGCAAGCAAAACAGCTGTTCTCGTGCACATGCACAGCAGAAGAAACTGCAGACTTTGCATCTCGGGGCATCGCATTTCCAAGGTGCATCCTGAGAGGGACCCCGGAGCAGAGCCATGCTGCAGGGCAGGCCAGTGCACGCCAAGGGGGTTGCGGCGCAGAGGCAGCGGTTCCCGGCACGCTGCGCGGGACTCGGCGGCTAAGGCAGCAGGGAAAGCCAGCGCAGCAGCCTCTGACTCGCACAAACACCAACACCACCTTCCGTACGGAATTCTGTCAAACGGATACCGATATCCCTTTGGCATCTGCCTTACAACTCTGCAGAGGATAAAAATACTTCCAAACCTGAGACGTTTACTGCTGAGAATTCCTTATACTCCATGACTAAGTTGTACACACTACAGTGGCATTCCGTCTCCGATTGTGCTGATGGTCACAAACCCAGCTGTACTCGTGTCGTTTACACCGTCAGCACCAGCCCTGGCCTGAACACCGTGTCATTCGTAAGCTAAAGTGCCCGAGAGGCAAGTCAGGGGCTCTGGAAAAGCAGAGAGGGATGCCCTGGCTGCCCGCAGCACGGCGGCCTCCCCACGAGGCCTCTGTGCGGGACGAGCAGGGCGATTCTGCAGGGAGGCCGCCACGCTGCCCCGCGCAGCTCTCGCGGGCACCAAGGGGCACGCTCTGCCTCAGCTTTCCAGCCCCTCGATGCCTCTCACTGCCTCCTCGGAGCGGAAGGCGGTTCCGCTCAACACCGGCCCCTGCCTTTCGCTCGCTGAGCACTGCCGAAATCCACAGGCCCCAGAAACTGAGGCTTGTAAACGATCTAACACAAATCACCTCCCCAAAGAACTGGGTTGAGCGCATAGAAACAGGCAGGTATTTTTACCCTCTGCTGCTGTAAGAAACGCTCCAAAAAAAGCCCGCAGTGGTTCCCAGCCCTGTGGGGAAGAGAGATTCAATAACCGGAGTGTTTCTACAGCAGAGGCAACACTGGATTAGGAAAGCAGAAGTGCACACCGTGTAATGGAGAAGGAAGAAGCCTCGCTTCCCTTGCCGTTCACCTCGCGGGGCACCGGGCCCCGCGCCCCAATTTGCTGCCTGGCTCCTCAGCCTGGCTCCTCAGCCCTTGGCGCCGTCGGAGCGACACGGAGCCGCACGCGGACAGGCGCAGGCTGCAAGCACACAGGCAGGAGCTGCAGCAAGTTCCTCGTGAAGGTTAATGACAGCGACGCCGCCGGAATGCCGACAGGACGCTCTGCTCGAGCTCGGCACGGGGCTCCAACGCAAGGCGCCGAGCCGGCAACGCCATGGTGCTCGTGAGGCACCCCGCAGCTCCCGCGCTGCCCAGAAACATCTGCAATAAAGAGGGGAGAGCCGCGGCGCTCCGCGCAGGACGGGGCGCAGGCGACCAGATCCCGACAGGGACGCAAACAGCGCTCCCGGCTCCTCAGAACCCGGAAAGCAGCGCCCGGGAAAGCCCGGGCATCCCAGTTAGCTCCTGTCCGCAGCAGGGGAGCTCCCCATTGCTCTTGGAGGGCGCAGGAAGCAGAGCCACGGGCGAGCCGCAGACACGGCCCCAGGTTTGGCGGTATCCGCGATGCCTGTCACATCGCGGTGTTCTTCGCGGAGACAGATGGTGCACGCTTCTATTAGCGATGAATAATGAGATGTGAAGTGAAAGGTGTGAGATGCTACTTAACCTTGCCTCCCCCCAACATGGGGAGCCTTGAACTGCACCGCATTTCATATCTTTGTGGTTATAAGGCACTAAGAGGAGCGATGCTCACCAGTGAGCTGCGCACCAGTTATTTCGCTCTCTCCACAATTTGTTTGTCCCCATTTGGGCCTTTGTCCCTCGCGGCAAGCAGGAGCGCCGGCACGGGGACAAAGCCAGGGTGGGCGGGCGAGGGTCCCGCTGGCGCACGCGGCTCCCAGCGCTGCCCACGCCGGGCAGCACCCAGGCACCTTCCCCCGTCGCAGCGCAGCCCCTGCAGCACCGGGCACAGCGCGGCACCGCGGCACACGGGCCCTCCTGCCAACGCCCTGCACCACAGGGGCAGGAGCCAGCGCCTCCTCGCCCGCCCCCTGCCGCAGCAGGGCCACTCCCTCCCCAAAACACACACACAAAATATTTAGCACGCGCTCCGCAGATTTATGGGCCATTTCAGAGGAAGTGCAGTCCCCAGAGCCACGCGGAGGTGCGAATGTGCTTTCACAACTGCTTTTGCTGATTGGGAGAGAAAAATTTGGCAACGTGATATATCCACCTGGGGAACACCCAGTATATATTGATACTTGGATAAATGTACCTACCAGCTAAACCCCATCTCTTTGCAGCAGCTCTGCGCCTCGCTGAACTGCTTCAGCACCATCAAGGCTCCCCACCTTGGGCAGAAGGTCAAACCTGCCATGCAGAAAATGATGCTTCATCTCTGAGGAGTTAAGAGGTTTTACCGAGTGCTTCTGGGATCACCACGGACACATCCGAGCCTGGAAATCACTTAACCATTCCTGCAGGGACGGGGCTGCTCTTGCTCCACCACTTTGGATGGCAGTAGAGGTAGCATGCGGTTTGTCTTTGTTAGGGAGCAATGGCTTAGGGAGCTACTCACAGGTTTGTGGTCACTCTTCCATTTCAACAGACTGCGTCAGAACTTACAAGCTGCTGGTGAGCTGCGGTGAGCATCGGTCAGGAGAAGAGGTGTAACTGTGGCTAGCAACACCTAAGGATGTGCAGCAGAAACAGCACAGGGGAACGCGCTAGGGCAGAAATCTTTACTTTGTCAAACTGAATAGCTACAAAGTGCCAAAAAACTAGAATATTGAAAGAAAACGCCCTCATGTGCCACAACTGCTTTAAAGGGAGCCAGATATTTGCTTCCTTTGCAAGGCAGATTTCATGGCGATGGACCAAGTGGGAATCTACACTCCCGAGGCCAGCAACAGAAACCCAGAAGTAGCGACGTCCCTCTGGGACGGTGCCACCAGAGACCAGATGCTCCTGTCGCTCCCTCCGCACGACCTTTGCAGGAGCTGGCGGCACAGCCTGCGTGGGCAAAGAGCGCATTAAGCATCAGCCAGAGGACAGCACCGCGTGACTCGCCTTTACCAAAGCCTTCAAACCCAATGGGAAGCCACTCGGAAATCACAGACGGTATGAAGAAATGGGCTACCTGGGTCCGCGAGCGGCCCTGGCACCATGCCCGCATGCAAGCACGGGCGCGCACTCGCGAGCCGCCCAGGGCTCCGGCGACTGCAACATCCCTCCTTCTGGGCCAAGGCATGGAACTCACTGGCACCTTACCCGCACATTTACCTTCCTCACCGTTACCTTGGAACACGGCTCCTCCGGGCAGGTGGAACAGAGGCCTCGCGGCGGCTGCGCTTGGCACGGCAGCTGCGTCCCGAGGCGCGCGCTCGCGCTGGCAGCCACAGTCCATCCGCCGCGGTTTGGCACTGCAGATTTGGGGAATACGCTGCTCCGAGCTCATCCAAAGACAATTAGTGAGCACCTGCCCACCCGCTGGGAATCCACGACTGCGCCGGTGTGTCAGATAGATAAATAACGTGTTTTCTTCTGCGGGATTCTTCCGCGAAGCTGCTGCAGAAATCTTCCATCTCCAAGCAGCCTGACATTCAATACTGAGATGTTAAGAGCTAGCTTATCCTTTTCAAAGCAATCTCCTTGCTAATGCATCTCTTTCCACCTCCCTTCCCTATGGCTGATCCCTTTCCTACAAAGTTGCCCATGATTCAAGCAGATAACTTCTGTCTTTAATCGAGACTCCAGTGAAAACTAAATTAACTGCTCGGTGCCTCACACGGAAAGCGCCGCATGGCAGGAGCTGTCCTGGAGGAGGTGGCTCATCACAGTTCCCAGCGTAGGACAGGAAGACACCTGGAGCAGCGCTCGGGTGCTCTCGAGTGGGGCACGCCAGGCCGTCAGGCAGCGCGCGGTGCCCACGCGGGGCGGCTGGTGCCGAGGAGCGCAGAGGGAACCGCGGGGCAGCGCGGAGGGAAACGCGGGCACGGCCACACAGCAGGCGCGGGGCTGCCGCCCTCCCCTCGGCCAAGCTGCTGCCTTCATCAAGATGACGTTTGTCATTAACAAACTTTAGACAAGGTTAATGAAAGTTCTGTCACTTTAATGTCTACTCTGCTTTAAATTACAGATGTCATGTGCCATGACTAAAGAAAGGGCACTGTGCAATAATACCATAAACTATCATCTCCTGGGACACACAGGTAATTGCATAGCTCATTAAAAAACTGTTTTAATTATTAATTGACCGTGTCAGAGTTGTCCTTTGAAGTCAATTCTAATTTCTTTCCTTGCAGGCATTACACTTCCAGGCTGACCTACAGAACTTTGCCGGCTACCCACGAGAGCCGGCGGGCGGTTCGGGGGCCACCAGGACGGTTCGGGGGCCGCCACGGGCACCCCGGCCGCCCAGCACAACCGGCCCCGCGTGCTCGGAGTCGCAGAGTGAGAGCGAAGCGTGCCACGAACGCGCAGGGACTTAGCGCACCGCCTGGCCATGGAAGCACCGCGCTGGAGGCACCCTGGAGTTTGTGTCCGATGAGCCACGCAACACTGACCAAAACATGGGCGCACAACGGATCGCTGGCCCCCACGTGGGCCCTTTCCACGGAGGCTGGCGCACAGCAAAGCCTGGCTCCCTGGCCGCGAGCGGCCCGAGGCACGCAGCGAGGGGCAGCCCCTCGTGCCCTGGGCCCACGCGTCGGGCACGGCGGGGCACACAGCCACGGCTCGGCTGCTCGCCCGCGTTACCCGAGATTACCCCGCTGCTCGCGCAATTGCTGCAGACCCTTCATCAAAGTATCAGCTCCCAGCTGAAAAACTTCTGAAAATTGCTGGAGTCTGCCACCTAAAGTGCACTGCGTTCTCACACATAAGTATAGCTATGGGCAATACCTTAAATACCTGGAGATGACCGTTATTTGATGGATTTCAAACGAGACAAATGACTGAGAATCTCCTGACAAGCAATCAGCACGAATCAGACAGAGGCACTCAGGTGCGCTATGGCTCCCAGAAAAAAGAAATGGAAGTTGCATGTAAAAAAATCTCATTAATCTGGCCCCAAACATATTGCAAGACTAAGAACGTGCTTTGGAAACGGAGCGCCGTACCGGGATAGCAAACGCGCCTGCACGAGGAGCGCGAGCGCCTCCCGGCACGGCTCCAGCTCTCCCCGCAGAGCAGCACCGCGCAAACGGGAGCGGCGAGGAGAGCACCATGCGGATTCCCAGCCACCGAGCAGGGCTCTGCAGGTAAAGACGCGGAACCTACAGCGTCGAAAGCAGGCGCAGGGCTAGGCAATCTCCAGCCCTGCTTGCCCATCCTCGCTGTCTAGCTGGATTAAGGCGTTTGCGAATACAGCTCGAGCGAAGCTTCAAGGTATGTATTCATTAAGCAGACCAAGCACAGTCCCATGGCTCACAGGAGTCTTTAGGGATAGTGTGTGAACAGGAAGGTTACTGCAAATGTTTTCCTCCTAAAACAACAGGAATCCGCAGCTGGCACTGCCCTGCCCGATGACCTTCTTTTAGCCAGCTCTTGTTCAAGCTATTTGCTAATGTAATTGAAGCCTCCTTTGAGAGTCCTTATATTTCATTCCATTTTGGGGACAACGCTGCTGAAAGACACTTACCATCCATCTTTCTTAACACGCTTAATCTAAATAGAAGACCCAAATCCAAGATTGTGCTTTTGATGGATGCTCCCTCTCCTAACGGTGCAGCTTAAATACATCTTGTTATTGCTCGCACAAAGCTGCCTTCACAGCGACTCCGCTGCCTGCCTCGAGCTACCCGTCGCACGCCCCTCCTGCACACGCTTAAGCGCAGCCAAGGCGAAAGGGGCCGCCCCACGTAACAGGGGGAGCACGAGGAGCCCTCCGAGACGCCCGCGGCCCTTCCCGGGAGAGCTGCACGAATGCGGGTCGCCGAGCTAAAGCCGTGCTCCAGGTTGCACCCGGCGGCACTAGTGGTGGCTGCTGCTGCGCCGCAGATCCTCCCTCCGCACACTCCCTGTGGGCAGGCACCTTGAACTGGCCAAGCCCATTCCCCACGGCAGCAAAGGCGAAAGAGCTTCCCACAGCAGGCACGTAACGAAACACGACATACCCAGCACCACAGTCCCAAGCCATTCCTCAGGCAAGCGCAGGCAAAAAGGTAGAGGCAGAAGGTTCGTCCCCTCTACTTAGTTGTCAGCTTTGGATAGATGAAATTGTTCGCATTTGCGTGACTAGCACAACTTTGCACCCAAACCAAAGGAGCTCGCAGCAGCACAGCACGCTGTACAGGCAACACTCAGCGCTTCCTTTCTTAGCTCTTCGTGGCAGACAGACCCACAGCTATTCGGCTCTCACAAACTGCTCTATGCGCTGTTTGGGATGAAACCCTGGCTATTCAGGGAGGAGCACCTGGGCACCTCGCAAGTGCAGCGAGGCAGCCAGGCGGCCTGCCCCGTGCCACCGCCACGCACAGCGCCCAGCCGCACGCAGCCCGCCAGCTCCCAGCCACCCACACAGCTACCCGACCGGTTCTGCTGGGTCATGACACCCACAACAGCCAAACTCCTCATTTAATAATTTAGTTGAAACAGGCCCACTCGAGAACGTACTAATTTCTCATTCGGATTTCAAATTGAATCAATTTAAAGTCTGCCAATAATACAGCAGCAGAAATGCAAAAAAAGGCATAATTGACAGTAAACCAAAGTTAGTCGTTCTTTATAAATTGACAATCGTCTCAAAGCCTGCGAAGGAAATCAATATGCATCACTGTCGAGAAACTATTACCCTATCTGCAGAGGAGTGTAGTAATCGAGCACAATTAGACACAGGCTGGAGAGAATTCATCACAGGGAGCGCGCAAGCGCAGAGACCCGCCTGCATGCTCGGGACGCGCCCGCACCCGCTCCGAGGCGGCTGCCCCAGCCCCCTGGGGGCGAGGGGGACCCCAGGGCGAGGCGAGGCCGCGCTCGCGCCCCGTTCATCCCCCCGCTCAGCCCCCGTGTAGGGATGCGCTCGGACCGTGCACCCGCAAGGGTCTCCCACGTACCTCAGCACATGCGCTCCTTTGAAGGCACCTGCAACACCGCAGCTCAGGCTGGCAGCCCACGCGAGATTCCTCACGCACAGTAAGGCCCCATCGGCTCGCGCTCATTTCTCATCTCCTTCCACCTGCAGACTCCCACAAACGGCCTGCGGCTGCTGCCGCGGCCTCCGCGTGTCCCCAGAGCGGGAGGGGACGAGGGTCCCGGGTCCTTTCCCTGCACCCTGCTGCCTTCAGCACGGAGACCGTTCACGTGAGGCCACCAGCGACGTCACCTCTGCTCCTCGGGGAGCTCCTCTGAAAACCTCCAGCGGCGGCTCCCGGGCAGCCTGACAGACAGCTCGGCGCCGAGTACCCTCCCGAGCCTCCGCGCCTTTCTACGCTTCCTTCCTCGGCAGACCTTAGCCTGCAACTCGTTGTGCTGGAAACGACGCCACGCTGGCTTGAGCCGCCAGCCACAATCTCCTTCGCGCAGCTGCCCCCAACGCCCCTTTCATTTGCCCTGCTCCGCTCCTTCCCGTTCCCCGGAGGCCAGGATCGAGCCCCTCGACGAGATTCCGGAGCTGCCACGGAGGTGCAGGAGAGGGTGCCCAGCTCGGGGCAGGAGCTCGGCGCGGCGCCCCGCCAAGCCGCCCTCCGCGGAGCCTCCGAGCCCGCTCTGCCTTCCCTTTCCAAGAGGCTGTTATTACGCTCCTTCTAATGCCTCAGCTTTTTGGACTCGAGTGGAAGAAGGATTAAGTTAGAAGCCAAAATCTCTGCTTCCCAGTCATATTTCATTTCTTCCTTTACCTCAGCTGGAAAAGTGCAAGATAAGATTAACAGCGGGCACACGGCACAGAAAGCAACGCACGGCGATGTTTTAACCGTGACCCCGGTATCCCCAGGCTTTCCCAGGAGAGAGCGAGCAGAGGTAAAATTACAGTTTCCAACCGCAATCTCTCGGAAGACCAACAATGCACCTGCTCCAATAGACTCGGGGGAACAGTGAGCACCTACTAAGAGGGCAAAGATAAAAGGCACTTGTGATACCAGCGCGCCTGGTCCCATAAATCTGCTCCCTTTTATTTCAAAGGGAGTCACTGCTAGTGAATGGATTTCTCAATATATCAGCCAGATGGAGGACGTCAGTGTGGCTGGTCCCAAACTGCGCGGGAGGAGGAAGGCAGCGGCCGAGCAAACAGCACAGGCCCCTGTGGGAAGTGGCGCAGCGCTGCAATTGCACCAAGCCGCCTGGTTAAGCGACTCTGGGCTGCAGTCTAGAACAAAGTCGTAGAGTACATGACCCTGCAAACGGCACAAGAAAACACGGATAAAACGCGGCCGCCCAAGCACTTTTGCTTTGAAGCTGCGTATTTCTTAAGGCCAAGCGTGAAACACGATGCTCCGATTTGTGCCCAGCACAAACCCCAAGGGGTAAACAGCACGGGCAGGCAATTCCCGTAGAGCCACCTCGACAGGCGCACAAAAAGCCCTCAGGCCACTTTCCATCGGGATAGTGGCAGGTCCACGGCGCTGCCTTGGCCCAGGTATGTGACGAGTTGCATCTCACTGCCAGGCTTTTCTCTTCCCCAGAGGGAGCGGAGGAGGCCTCAGAAGGCCTCTGTCCTGCAGCAGAGCGTCTGCAGGCGAGGCAGATCTGCCCTTACTCCTGCAAAAGGAGCAACGTGTCGCCTGCCGGGCGCCTCGGAAAAGGGCCCCGCTCCTGCCAGCACGCTTACCGGGGAGATTTCCTCTCTCAGTGAAGCATTAGCACATCGCTCTGGTCAGCGCAAAGAAGCCAAAAGCACTGTGGCTTAGGGGACAGGCACAGGGCAACACCCCAGGTGCACAGAGCTTTCTCTCTCATCTGCCAATGCAAAAACCATTATTCAGCCATCCCCTGGCAGATAATCAAATATCTTCACCTCTTTTCTTTATCAATCCTGGCTTAATCCTTTTATCCAACTTTAACTTCCATTTAGTTAATGCAAGGCTGCTGTTTTAGTGCATAAAGAGTGCACGGGCTTGCAATCCATTACTCGAGACTTCGTGAACTTGCGTTCTAGAGGCCAAGAGCTCCCTAGCAAAACCGCGGCTGGGCAGGGCAGCAGCCAAGGCGCCCAAGGAGCTACGCTAACCCTTGCCACGCTGCCCAAACCTGCAGGTAACGGGAGCTGCCCGTCCCCTCCAGAAGCTCTCTGGCTGCACTGCTGCCGCCTGCGGTTCCTGACACAGCCAGGCACGCGCTGCAGGAAGCAGCCGAGCTGCAGCTCTAATGCAGCTTCACGGCAGACTCTCTGCAAAGCGAGAGCAGAGACGCCAGAAACAGGCAACAACTGGGGCGGCGAGTGCAGACCAACAATCTCGCACCAGCCGCCCTCTGTGCGCGCTTCGCTGCGCGAGCGCCCCGCGCTCTCGGCGCCGCTCTGCGCACCGTCGGCACAGGGGTTGTGCGGGGTGCCCAGCTCCGGGCACAGCTCCGTGCCGCTTTCCATGGCAACGTCGTGCCGAGGGGCACGGGGTGGCTCCGCGCACGCTGTGGCGAGGGTCGGCGGCACACAGCGCGCTGCCGGCAAAGCAAGGCGCCCGCCTAAGAGCAGTCCCTTTTTGAAGCTGGCCCCCACGTGAACGTCTCCAAGCCAGAGCCCTAGCTCTGTTTTAATGTACTATTCTGTATTTAATCATCTTTTGCTTCAGACACTAGTCTGTTACCATGGGAATGACAGCCGAACAAATACAGGATTATGGCTATCAAGCAGAAGGAGAAAAGAAATTATGAATAAGCCAGTTACGTTCAATAATTAGCAACTGTAGGAGCAGCAGTAAATCATGAATTTAGATTGACGCATTTAGCTCAGTGTTTGAATACAACGCTGCGTGCGTTACCGCTCCTCCAAACAGCATTCTCGCACACGGCACGTGTGTTTGCCCTGGGTGGCTCCGGCCCGGCACGCTGATTTCCTTTGCTCCCCTGCCCGCTTCTCCCCTTCTGGCTCAGAGGCCGCTGCACGCGTTGGGAGCGCTGCGGGTGCATGAGGCCGTGCAGACCGCGCTCCCGAGGGCCGTGCTGCCGCAGAGCGGCGAGCGGCGGCTCCCGGCCCGCGCCGCCCTCACCCGCGCGCCCTGGTTGCTGCACAGGGCGCGTGCCCGGGCGCACACACCAGCCCGCGCCCTGCCCGCCGCCGCGCTCCCACCTTTCCGAACGCCCTGCGGAGGGGCGCCCGGCTCGCACCTGCCACTCGCTCACGAGCCCCGCAACGCCGAGCGCTCTCGCGCCACTCGTGTGTCCGGGTGCACTCACTTACCTACGGGGGAAAAAGAAAAAACAAGGGGAAGAATACAATTAGGGCAAACGCCATAAATTGCATAAAAAAAAAATCTCTCCGGAAACAAACATTTCAGTTTGAGTTTTGTTTCATCCTATACAACCACCACTGTGTGCCCTAAGCTCCAAGGCCCATTTTTGGCCTCTGCAGCCCGCCTCTCTTCCAAGCAGTGTGTCACCGTGTGCTCCTCGGGAGAGGATCTGCGTTAGGCTCTGAAGCTCCTGCTCGGGTGGACGGGCGCCCACCTCCCTCGAGCAGTGACCGCGTCCCGAAGCGACCTCGGCCGCAATGAGAGGAACGGAGGAGCCCGAGCCACAGCCTGCGAACGGGCGCCTTTCCGCAACGCTTTATGGCAACTGCCATCAATCACCCCAGGAAAGCGCTCAAGGCACGACAGGTTTTCTGCGGGAGAAGAGCAGAACGAACAGCAAAAGTCAAAAGAATGACAGGGTTTTTTATAGCAGGTGCTGCCACCCCTTCTTCTGGGAAAGGCAGCTCTCCAGTACATTAGGAAACAGGGCACAGGTAACTACCTAAAGCGTCGAGCAAGATGCGGCACTTGCCATCACCGCGCTGCTGGCAGCACAGCGAGCAGTAGCGGTATCTGCGCCGTGCTCGCCCTCCTGGAGGACACATCCCCCAGCACTGCTGCTAGCCGGCCCACGCTGCAATGGAAAGGAGCCCAGGGCATCGCGCAGCATCCCAGCACAGACACGCTGAAGGACAAACGCAGCTCGTCCCCGCACGTCTGCAGCCAGCCAGCCCCCCCGCCCGCCCGCGGCGCTGCTAAGCCCGAGCTAAAATGGGAGCTGTCCTTAAGTGACCGCTTCGCTGAAGGGGCTGAGTGACGGAGGGGAGCGCGGCGCGGGCGCCGCAGGCGGCTCGGCCTCTGCCGCGCAGCCCTGGGCCGTGCTGGCCGACAGCGCAGGCGGGCAGCTCAGCAGCGCGCGGGCGCCAGCGCCAGCTCCAGCGCTCCTGGAGACACCGCAGCCGCGGCGGCGCCAGCGCCGCGCTGCCCGCGCCCGGCCTCTGCGGCGCTGCTCGAGCTGCAGCGGCGCCGAAGCAGCAGACACGGACGGGCGGCTCCTCTCGGGCGAGCGTGGCGCGCAGCGAGCCCGTCGCTGCTGCACCCGGGAGCCGCGCACCGCTAGAGGCTGCGAGGGGGCTGCACGGCGCCCGCCACGGCCTCGGCGCGCCCGCACACCTCACCGCTACGTACCCGTGTCACCACAGCCTCCAGTCACAGCCACATCGGGTAAATCTGACCAAGGAAAACGAGCGCACTGGCATAAACATTGCAATGGAGAGTATAATGACTGCACCAACAAGAGGCGGATGAGAAGGCCTATCTGTGACACACACTTTGTGTCACAAAGAAAAGTGGCGATTTTCTTTCCTGAAGACTCTTTCAGGGCCATTTACCACAATCTGTACCACTCCACTGACGTGCTCCATTTTACACACATCAAGTCAGATCTGGATAATGTTCCCAACTTCAAATAAAATTTCATTACTATATTTAGTTATAAAAAGCCTGGCAACGCTTGCATTGTTAAACTTAATAAAAATGGGGATCCGAAGTATTAGACAACCCTCAGCACCAATTTTTCTACTCGCTGCTCCAATACGACAGCAATTCCATCCTCGTCTCCTCTCGTTGCAGTTTACGACTTAATTTTCCCCCATAAAACAAACAATTAAGAATAAGTACAACTGCTTTGGAGTTCCTGAGGCCAGAGACAAAGCAAACGGGCTCCTATAAATTCACGTTTCGCAGGAGTAAAGCAAAAAGCGGCGCTAATTATCAATAATTTGTCAGCCGTAATTGAGGTGCCGCGGCGGCGGGTGCGCGGCCGCATCCTTCCCGGCACGCACGCACGGCAGCGATGCAGGCAACGCTCGCTCTTGGCTCTATGTCCACGTTCCTTGTGATGCATTCGCACACTCTTGCAGCTTCGCTACCACCCTGTGCGTTGAGGGGCTGCGGAAGAGAGGGCCAGGGCTCGCTGCGAGGGGCTGCAGCCCCACGTCCCCCCACGCAGCGTGGCTGCCCGCGGCGTCGCCACGCTCCTCGCGCCTGCCCCTCACCTGGGACGGAGCGAGCCCTTCACGCAGCGCACACGCCCAGCACACGGATTTCTATTTTGCCTGTTACTTATGATGAAGCCGTGCATACAATCTAACCATTAGTCTGTCACGGCAAAATTTAAACATGACATATCAGTAATTACAGTACAGGAGAAGCTGGCTAATTCACAGTAATGATTAAGAGCCACATGCAGGCCAGCAAATTTTACAAACGAGCGAGTACACAGCAGAAGCACCGCTCGCTGCTGGTGACAAGCGTCGCTCGGTATGAGCGGTGCCCTGCGCACGGCAGTCGCAGGGACACAGCAGCGACGCAGCGCCGGCCGCGCACGGCGGCACCACGGACGAGCCCGGCTCCTCTTCCGCGAGCGCGGCCTCCAGCACGGCCGGCAGAGCCCCAGCAGGGCCCGAGGCGACGCGGCGAGCGCTACAGTTCTGCGCACACTGTCAGCATGGCTTTCGGAAACAACAAAAGCCACCTAGCCGTGGATATTTTGAAGACAGGCACGTAATCAGACACAGGCATGTGCGCATACACGCGTCTTGGCTCGCAGCTGCATCCCAATATTTATTCCCGTTACAGCCCAGAGCGGAGAGCTGCAGAAGGCCCGAGGAGGACGCACCTTCCTGCCCAGCGCACGGGGGCCGGGCAGAGCGCTCGCACGGGCGGCTCCCGGCGTTACTCACAACCACAACAGGCAGTCCACGCCGCTCTGTTCCACACCACCTACTTCAAGGCGCAGCTGCCACGGTGAGGCTCCTACGCGAGGACACAAAGGAGCAGAACAAGACGATGATGACGACCCGCAACCTACTGGACCCCGCACACAGGGCTCCCATTCGACCCAGCTTCCCGTTGCTCACACTCCACCAGCACGGAGGATGTTGGACACTTTCCCTGCCACCGCCTTTGTGCAGTGCAACTTCATCATTTCACGGCTGATACATGTTTATTCAGAGCGTTATGGAGACGAAATGTCAAAGGTGACTAGCTGCAGAAAGAAAAATCATTAAGCCTGGGGAAAAAGAGGCTGCAAACAGAGAACTCAAGTTTTTCAGGAGCAGATGTTTCACATTAAAGCCTCTCAGGCTTTACGGAGCTTACGGTGCCTCGGAGGGTGTCAAAGACGCCCGCGAACAGGTCACCGGAGGCACTCACGGATGCAGCACCATCCACGCAGCAGGAAAGCACTGCCCTCCGGCAGCCTCGGCCCCGGCCCTCGCCGCCAGCAGCCGGCTTTGCAAAGCCGCTCGGGAACCAAGGGCCACGCGCGCGTCCAACACAGCAGCAGCGGCGCCCGGTGCAGCCCCCGGCACCGCGGGGTGCGGGCTGGCCGCTGCACAGCCTCAGCTAGCCGAGGGGCTCACCTGCGGCGCCAATGGAGGGGCAGCTGCCCCCACGGGGTGCTCCGCAGCCTCCCGCGGGACGAGCCCTGTGCTGCTGCTGCTCCCATTGAGCACAAGCCATTTCCAGGCATTAGCGGCGCAGCTCACACCTGCCTGCTGCTCCCTTCCCTCCCGCACGCCCCCATTCTCAGCTCGGGGCAGGCTCTGCGCCCCGTTTCAGGAGGAAGGGGCGCGAGGCAGCCCAGCCCTCGCCACTTCCCGGTGCTCACGGCCGGGGTCCAGCTGGCTGCAGAGCACTGGCGCCCTCGCTCCCACCAAAGCAGGCCCCATCGGGCCGGGCTGCCTGCCTCCCACCGGCGCAGCAGTGCCCGGCTGCCTACTGCGGCGCAGCCCCGCGCACACCCAGAAACTCCTGCTCGCCAAAGCAGAGCGCAGCGACGCGGCCCCGGGGAGGCTCAGGAGGCCCCTGCAAGGTGCACTCGGGCTCCCTGCGTTGCTGCTGATTTCACATTGGGAAACAACACGCAGGGCTTCATAGATTGACTTACACTTGCATGAACGTCTTTGCATCCTCCTCCTCCTCCTCATGGAAGCTCCCTCCGTTTGGCTCCCCGCTTTGGAGACCGTGTGTGGGAAGTGCTAACCTAACTAGTCCCATCATTTGTGACTCAGCTGCAGTCTGCTAGGATTTCACACGTCAGGACACTCCCACTCAGTCAAAACAAGCAGGGAAGCGGCAGTAGCCAAGAAACTCAGAAACTCATCCATCACCTCGGCAAGACAAAGAGGCGGCTGGAGCAATTGCTAAAGGACAAGCCGACATTTAAGCACCTCGCAAAAAACACCGTCCAGATCCCTGCCTGAGTCTGGGAGCAGGATTTCGGGCGCCGCGCAGCAAGCTGCCCGCACGGCCCCAAAGCCTGTGCCCGACTTGCCCTTGGGCAGCGCAGGGCTCGCGCGCTGGCTCGGGCGGCCGCGCTGCCCTCGCGCAAGGCGGCTGATCCCGGGGCGGCCGCCCAGGCTCGCACGGCCAGGCAGTTACCTGCAGAACGCTGCTCCCCGCGCTAGGCGCGCCGCGCAGAAACAAAGGTGTTTGCCGAAGGAGCCGCGGCCCCGCGCGGCAGCGATAACGCACGAACCCCGGCTCAGGAATGCGCCTCCTCAAGGTAAACAGCCGAGCGGCGCTGCGAATCACAGGCCCCGATTCCTTGATGAGGCCAGCAGAAACTGCAGCCCGGAGCAGTGCATTATCTGCTCAGATTACAAGCTGTGCAACACCTCAGTCTATCCATTGTAAGCACAGAATAGCATGCCTGTGTCGGGCACATTACAATCTGCCTGGCCTTGCACAATGCTGCAAACATCCCAGATTAGCCGCAGAGAAGGCAGAAGATGCAGAGGCACGGGAGCCTCAAGCCGTGCTAACACAACCAGCGCACTGTTCGAGCAGCACCTGAGGAGAGGCTTCCTTCCAGGCACCAGCGCCACGGCCAACAAGGAGGAGAACACAGCCGGAGGGCCCCGGAAACGCTCCATCGACACGGGAGGGACGGCGGCTGTCCCCAAAGGGTTACGGCAGCGGAGCCACTGCAGGCAAGCGTGCTGAAACCACGAGGTGCTCGCCCTTCAGAGCCCTGAGATGGCCCCACTGAAACCTCAAGGCTCCTTGGTTATACCAAATGCTGCTATTGAGCTATTGCAGTGTGTTCCTTTAGGTTTTATATCCGACTATTCATCTGCCATAAAATCCCTAGCTACGGTTTAATGCTGCTCTACATTTTTATATTCAAATAAAGTCCACCGGCTGGTACAGAAGCCAAACTGACAGTACCATTAAGCATGGGCAGGGATGAAAAGAGCAGTCCTGCTCCTGAGCTTCCAAACTCTGTATTTAACGGTGACGGTCTGGCCAAGATTAACGCTGCCACTACTCACCGCCACGAAGGGGAAGGGGCTTCCACCCGCCTTCCCCCCTCTGCTTCCCTTCTGGGCCATCGTTTGGCTCCTTCGCTGAGCTCCCTGGGGCAGAGAGCCCATGCGGGCTGTTTGTCCGTGCTCCCGAGCGGCCGTGCCGCGGGCTACGCGGTGCCGCGCCATGGCACGGGCGTTCCTAAGGGGGCACCAGGCGCCCTCGCCATGAAGCAGCGGCACCAGGGCGCTGCCAGGCGCGCTGGCAGCCACAGCCGGGCCTCGCCAGGTCCGTCTCGCTTGAGCCTCTCCATGAATTGCAAATCCTCAGGTTGCCACAGAAACTCCCTGCGCTGCCACGCAGCCATCAGGAAGCATCATGGTCATCTTTTCCATCTTGTTTGCTCTGCATCAGAGCACCTGGCTGTCCCCGTGGCATTGGCGCGCCCGGCACGGCTCCCTCCTCGCAGTTATTCCTGTGCAGTGTCCAAGCCGCAGCGATTAATCATTCCCGCTTCCTCCGCTGACATCTCGAGGTGGGGAAACGACATCCTAAATGAGCAGAGCTGATTACCTGGGAAAGCAATTCTTCAAGATAGCACAGCTAACTAATAGCTCCATCTGCTACAAAAACACATTCCTAAGCCCCAGAAGTAGTGTCAGGATACAGCTAACCATTTTGTCGCATCTGCCAAATTTTAAATTGTTTGTCACAAGTTGCCACAAATACGCAGGGAGCACTTAACAACTTCTCTCAATATTGCCTGGGAAGCCGCAAGTCCCAGCGCGAAGGGCTGCGCGGCGCGAGGGCGGCAGCGAGGCCCAAACGGCCCGTGCCGCGGGCGCCTCTCGAGCGCGACGCTCCCGTTTCGCGCCCGGCCGCGGGAGCAGCGCCTTCCCGCTGGCCTCTCCAAGCCAGCGGGGAGGGGAGCAGCGAAGGCGAGCACGGGGCCAGGCCGAGGGAGGGGAGGCCGTGCCGCCCGAGCCCAGCCCTGGCCGGGGCAGGCGCCGCAGGGCGGGCTCTCCCGCAGCACCCGCGCATCCCGCGGGGGCCTCGTGCGGCGCCCGCCAGCGCCCCGCGGAAACCACCGCCGTCGTCCTCTCCTGTAAAGGAAACCGCGCTGAGCAAGTTCAACGCCGTGGCCCAAGGACCCCGATGAGATCAACGCCCTCGCAGAGCAAGGCAGCGCAGCGAGGAGGAGCACGACGGCCGCTGACGCTTTCGCAGCGGAGATGGCTCCTGCTTTGCCAACCCGAGTGTCACTCCGCATTTTGCGGCTTGTACAGAGCTGCGGTGCATCACTGTCCCTGAAAAGCAGGCTTACTTAAGGCTTTAAATATTTAATTGCCAACTGAAAGCCTCTGACACTTCAGAACGAATGGGTTCATCTGCTGCATTTACATACGTGACAAGCAGGAGAAAAGTTCAAGCGAGCGGTCGATATCTCGGGCGAGCGGCGCGGCGAGCGCGGGAGCGGGGGGCTCCGGCAGGCGCGCGCAGGGCTCCGTGCGGGCGAGAGGCGCCCGTGAGCGGGGCGCCCGCCCTGCCGTGTCCTGCCCGCAGCAGCCCCGCGCTCCAGCCGGGCTGCTCCCGCGGCTCGCGGCTCCGCCGCGCGC
>JAVCKT010026305.1:0-12675 GCA_032273925.1 Rhynchotus rufescens | reverse complement strand
AGCCGGGCTGCTCCCGCGGCACACGGCTCCGCCGCGCGCCCGCACAGAGCCCAGCGCTCCCGCGCCACGCCGAGCGCCTCAAGTCCCGCAGCAGGGCGCTCGCCCCACCAGTCCCCTGAGCAAGTCCCCCATCTTCTGTGCAGACAGCTCTGCGTTACGTACCAGTGCGCTGTGATCAGTTCTCCCGAGAACCCTGCCACGCTTTCCGAATGTGACGGGAGACGGGACGAGTCCTAAATAAGGATCATTAAAGCAATTGGTTGCCTTGGTTTTATTTACTGCATTTGTAAAATAAGCCCAGTAAATTACCAGGGTCCCCAGGAGAATGAGAGAAGTTCAATCACTGGAGACATCAGCCTGGTACATGGGGAACCGACCACAAGACCGCGCTTACTTCCAAGTGCACTTTCAACCTCATTTAATAGCTCTTGTGCATTAGTCACATTCAAAGGAGAGGCACGCTGCTGTAATTAACGCACAGGAGCAGGAGGTGCAAAGCCATTTTCCTGAAAGGATTGGCCTATTTTCCTTTACCTTGAAAGCTAGAAGGAAAATCTCCCAAGAATTTATGCGGGGTTGGATAACTTCATTCAAAAGTCACCATTCAGCAGGGTAGTATGGCTGCCATCTGGTTAAAATCTGCCAGGATAAAACAAGCTTTTACCGCTTTTGCTTGGTTCCCTGTTTTTACAACCGCGTCTAGTGTTTCACCGCACCGTTAAAAGCGGAACAAAAACAATTAAAGGCAGCATTTGCATGTGGGCTGTAATCCCCAGGGAAGCCAGCGAGCCCGCTGCATCCTCTAAGCGGTCACTAATCAGGTTTTGCTGGAATTTTGCTCCATTTCCTGGTAGAGACAAACATCATGCCAGACACAAGCACATACTCTGCATAGGCGGCCACCAGCCCTAAACCTCCATTTTGCTTCAGCAAGATAAAGACAAGGAGGCCTACGCCAACGAGACACCAAACCTGGGGGGAGAGCCGCCCGCGCCGCCCCGCGCTCCTGCCCGCCACACTGAGCCGCCTCCTGCGCCTGCTGGGTGCCAAGGAAGGCCAGAAAACACGAAGCACGCTGGCAAAACCCACCCGTGCAGGCAGGGGAAAGCTTGAGCTGCACGGGGATTTCCTAATGAAAACACACTCGGGTTTATTCCCGCAAAGCAAAGGAGCTCCACGTCCTGTTGCTGGAGAGCTATTTTAAAGCTCTCTCCTCCCCCGGCTGCCAAAGCAAACGTGGGCCCGTGGGCCGAGCCGAGGAGCTCTCCGTTAGCGCTCACGCTGAGGACGGGGTAGGGAGAGAATTCTGCTGTTTGAAGCACTCCCTTTTTCCCCTATCTCCCCAAAAGTGACCTACAAACAAGAGGCGAGGGAAGAACTCGTGCTTCTTTCTTCTTGTTTACTGCTCTCAAAGACTATTTTAAGCTTTTGCAGGTCTCCTCCCTCGCTCTCGCGCTCTCCGTGTTCCCAGTGCGGGTCACGTGCGCAGCTGGGGATTATCGGGAGGCAAAGTGGGGCAGCGTCAGCGCTACAGGCAGCGGCGGCGCCGCTTTGATGCGCCGCGGCCTCCGCCGGCACCTTCCCTTCCCTGCTTCGGGCCGCGCTGCAGCGAGGGCCGGGGGCTCGGGGCGCGCACCGCGGAGCCGGGAGGAGAGCCGCCCAGTCCACAGCAGCGGCGGCAGCAGCAGCACGAGGATGTCTGCTAGGGGTCTGGCTGAGCGAAGCACCTGGCGGGCTCCGGGAGCAAGCGCCGCTGGCAGAACCAGGTCACACCAGGGCTGCCATTCCTTGCATTCCAAAAATACACACCAGGGGAAAGGACAAGTCTCCCATCCACGTGCCCGTCCCTACACAAACATGCAGCAGGGCCCCAAAACCCTGGAGGGCAAAGGTCCAAACCGCATCTCTCTAATGCCGCAGCCGGTGCCCTGGCGAGGCTGCCCGGGGCAGCGCAGGGCACGGCCAGGGCCGCTCCGCGCGCTTCCAGGTCGCTCCCGCTGCCTTCCCTCTCCCTCTCCAGCACCTTGCGGACACGAGGACGAGGCAATTCCCGAGCCCGAAAATACTCAATTATTTTAATAGGATTACATTCTAGATTGACGATGTTTAGAGCAGCTCCCTGAATTTATTAGCCTGCCAGCACTCCAGATAAGTAATTTGAATGCAAAGATCTTTTAAGTTTAAGTAAGTAACTGGCAAAGAGTCAACTCCCCCTCCGTTATTCCTTAGGCATAACAATAAGCGGTGAAAAGGGGCTCCTCGCGGAGCACGGCAATGCCTGGCGCTGCCGTAGACACCTACCCTCTCCTACACACGTCCTCGAAGGGGCTGCAAAGCTCCTGCGCTAGGAGAGGCACAGGCGGCAGGGCAGAACAGCCACCAGTTCATGTGCCCCACCTAAGCAGGCTGCATTACACGGCAGCCCAGTCAGGAATCACAGCAACTTCTTCCTCGCCACTGCCAGGGGATATTAATAGTCACATCAAGTATTTATATAGAGCTCGACATACTCGAAGCCCTGTGTAAACATTAATCCGGAGCAGCTCTCGGAGGCGGGTCAGGATCCTCTCCGCACGTCACAGAGCTGCCTGACAAGTGCGGCAGCCGCGGCCGGCCCGGGCAGCTCCGCGCGGGGCGGCTCCGTGCGGCCTCCGGCTCCGCCACGCAGCCTCCTCCGGCTCCTCGAGCTGCCCTCGCTCCCGGCAGCGCTGCCGCGCTCTGCTCCCCAGCAAATCTGCGCTCCCAGCTCCCTATCAACCACAGGCAAGGTGGGATCCCGAGCCGCCAGCGGGCACAGCGCCGTGAAGCGCGGACAAGGCCAGTTAACGAGGCGGCAGCGGTGCCCGCGAGGCTGAAGCACCGCGCGCCTCCTCGCTCTCTGGAAGCCGGAGCGCTCTGCCAGCCCTGCCAGAGGCGCCCGTGCCGCGGGAGGCAGCTCCAGGCTCGCGCCGGCTCCGGGCGCCCACGCGGAGAGCGCCGCTCGGCAGGGCACGCGACCAAGCCCCGAACCGAGGCCCACGCGCAGCGGCGGCACCGCTCGCCAGCACAACCCAAACAGCAGCCCGCAGGCGGCCCGCAGCAAGCGCTACGCGAGACGCACTTGGCTTTGTGGTGACACGAGCGTCACGAAAAGACTTCAGCTTTTAGCTGAAAGGCCTATTAAAGCATTGCTTTTACCAGGCAATTTAAGATATAATTTCTCGTGTTGAGGCTGGCAAACTATCCACGTGGCTTCTGCAGCACACATCCCAAAACAGAGACTTTTCCAGCAACCACGCTGTCCTAGTGATGCTTGCTGACTTCTCTGGCTTCTCTGGCTCCAGCCCTGGGCAAGCAGTCACCCTGGTGCCTCGCACTGCCCCTGAGCCACCCACGGCACAGGCCTCTGCTGCAAGAAACACCTGGAAAATCTGCAAATGCTCCAGCTGCATGGGCAGCAGAGCATACGGGAAGGCTGCCAGGGAGCCTTACAGGACCCCTGTAACTGCGCGACGTTCAAAACTACAGTTTGGACCCAACACTTTTCATCTGAGCAAAAGTAAGGCCACAGCCTCCAGATTCTCCATGCAAATATTCAGCCAGAGCTTGGAGTTGCCCCTCAGCCAAAAGATGGTATCTGAAGGCACCAGAAGGGTTATGCCTAAAAGGACCTTACCTAATTACCCCTGTGTTATTACACCCAATCATCTCAGCATGCCAACTTTGATACCAAAAGAGATCTGTATGCCTTTAAATAGCTCTTCAAGAGCAATTTCAGCAGCTTCACCAATTCTACAAATAATTATCCTGAACCTTGAACTACCCGGAGCGACAGTGGCACTGACAAACCCACTCAGGTGGGCAGTTTTTCAGTGCAAAAACGTCAGGAGCCCACCCTGCAATGAGGTGCCGTTTCTCGTCCATTCCAGCTACTCACATTGCACGCAGGCAGGTAACCTTGACAGGGGGCTCAGCCGCGCTCCTTACCTCCAGCTGGGATTTCGAAGGAGCAGAGTGAAGGCTGCACGGGAAGGGGGGCAGCAGGTAGGGCAGGCACCCAGGGCGGCTCCCCTCGCTGCACCGGCCCCCAAACCGAGCTCCTCGCCCTCTGAGCGCACCCGTGCCAAAGGCGCACCTCTGCACCACGACTCCTACGTCCTCACACCGAGAGCCCACTGGAGCTGTTCCCAGGGAAACGCGGCTCCAGGTGCCCTTGGAGAGCCGGGATCACGCGCAGGGTGCCAGGAGGGGAAGCGCTGCGGGAGAAGAGGGCCCCCGTGCCCGGCAGCGCCGGCGAGCAGCCGCAGCGGCACGGCTGCGGGCACTCACACCAACAGAGCCCTCGCGGAGCCGGTGCAGCGCTCCAGCGCCAAGCTGGCGAGCAAAGCCAGCAACGCAAGGTAATGTCACTCCCATTAAATCTTTATGACTCAGAACAGTCTGCCTTCGTCTGAGGCTGCAAATACTGTGGGTGAGAGTGTTAAACATAACTACCAATTAAGCACAAACTCCGGGAAACACGAGCGCGGCGCCACCGTTTCGCCCAAGGCGGGAGGCCGCTCTTGGCGGCTGCCTCAAGCGGCGCTGCCCGCCTGCGGCTCCGCGGCACCGCGGTGGAGCGCAGCCTGCCCAACGCGCCCGTGCACGCACAGCGGGGCCGCGGGCCCCAGGCTGCCGGCCGGAAATGCCATGCAACGCAGCACAGCTTCCCTGCTTCTTGTTCACGGCACGTGGCCGCAGCAACACTCGCGGGCACGAGGGCGCTGCCGCGGGCGCCAGGGCCGCAGGTGGCACCCCGGGCCACGGGGCTGCTCGCGTCCCACGTGCTGCGCTTTACCACCACCGCGTACGAGGAGCATGTCCAGAAGGCTACGGGATCCACGCCTTGAAGCGGAGCGTCCACACCAACACTCGGCAAGCCGAGCCTCGCTCACGGGGAGGAACGGAGACAGGTTACAGAACGCCCCGGACACTCGCCCGTTGCAGTCGCAGCTTGTAATCCAACTTCAGCTCCATCTGCCAAGTGCCGCACACAGCGCCTTTGTGCTCCCAGCTTTCAGGCCCACTCCTCAACCAACGCTAGGAAAACACAGGCGAGTCACAGTTTGCAAACACTCAGCTTCGGGAAAGGCCGGTAAATATTGGCTCGGCGGCGCAGGGAGGCGTAGCAGCGGGAGCGCGGGGCCCGCCGCACCTCCCTGCTGCGGACGCACTCGCGCCGACCGCTTCCGAAAGGAGCCTTCCCTCCGTGCCGGCTGGCACGGGAGAGGAAAGCCCTTCCTCCATTTGATTTTAGCTTGACACAACACGGGAGAGATCCATAATTCAGTTAATCACTAATCATATAAACAAAGAAACCTCTTGAGAGCCAGAGAGCAACACGTACACATATTTGCAATGCATAAAAAGGTACTTTTTTAAAATGGAAACAATGCAATCTATTCAGTGTGAAGAGAGTGCGAGGCCAATTAAATACTTCAGGTTCCATAATTATAATTGCAGTAATGAGTGGAAAGGAGCATTATAGTTGGCACAATGCAGTTTTATTCAATTCAGTGAATCAGCTCTTGTCTGCTTTCAACTAACCTTTTGTGTCTCTTCGTATCAGATCTTCTTGCAGATTACTTGCAAAATACAATGAAAATATCCCCAGCCCAGGTAATGTAATACATTAAGCATCCTTTGATTCGGCCTATGTGCAATCTACTGAAGGGATTATTCACTCAATGGCTAATGCTAAAATTTATTCCTTTTAGACATAAATGAAAATGCAGAGTGGCTCGAGCCACCATTTGAGCACTCTGGCTTGCCCAAAATGAGAGAGAAAGATGACCGCTGATGGACTGCTCTTGGAGGGCTATTTCTGAAAAGCGACTCCAGATCCCTCCTTCCCACGCAAGCTGCTGCTTGCAGCGAGGGGCTCCTGCACGCCAGGCATTCCCGGCCAGCCCGGCGCTGGTTTTCGCCTCCCGTTTCTCTGGAGAAACCGCCCTCAGGAAATGAAGGGCTTACTCCCAAAGAAGTTGATCCCAAAGCACTCACTTTCAAGTTGCGGAAAGGAGAAGAACGTCTCTCCTTTTCTTCCCCCTCTGCCCAGGGTTCATGCAGGACGATTCCTCGCAGCCACCACCGGTCATTAACCTTCCCAACGATTCCGCCTAGCACCGGCACCCATCCGCAGCGTGCCCGTACCTCCACATGGCCAGGCCGTTCCTAACGGCCGTGGGCTGCTCGCGCGGCAGCCTTGGGCCGGTGGGTGCCACACGCCGAGCGCGGTGCCTCCCGTGCGGCCAGGCCCTCAAGGGCAGCCCCTCGCCGTGGGCAAAGTGGGGCTGGCACCCGGCAGGGTCTCACCACCGCGGTGCCGCTGTCCGACGGGCAGCCCAGGAGCGCCCAGCCAGCGTTATCGGCCGGGAGGGCAGAGCTGGAGCCCCTGCTGAAGCCCCTCCCGACAGCAGCACCCCCGCCCGCACGCCGGGCCAACGCGGCCCCTCAGCTACCCTGGCTCACCGCAGCAAGACGACTCCCATGCTGAAATCCCGCGGCGGATGCTGGTTTTCCTAAGCTGGAAGGCACCTACTCCAACGAGCAATATCAGGAACGAGAGGGCAAACGCTGCACGACACTTGCATTGAGCAAACTACTCCCTGCAGTCCCGGTCAGAGCTAATGACACCATCAGGGTCCAGGGGAAGCTGGGAACAGGTGCCCTTCATACTCCTCATTGCGCTCAGGTGCGTGGGATTTGAGGGAAACTGCCACGTGGCAGAGTGCTCGTCAGCAAACCTCCCTGCAGCCTCCTGTGTTGAGCACATCTGAGGAAGAAGGCAGCCCAGAGCCGCTGGGAGCAGAGGCAGGCAACTGTGAATATTGCACACGGATGCTGCTAGCATTGGAAAGAGCAGCAGCTTGGGAGGAAAAGCGGCCGGTGGACAGCTGTGTCCCTCCTACCCTCCTCGCAGCGGCTACTGCTCGGAGAGCTTCGGGCACCTCAGGGCCACCACAAGTGTCTTCAGCGACGGTCCCACTTCCCCAGCAGCAGGCCGCACGCCCGGCGCAGGGCGCTCTCTCCCCCGTCACGGTTCTGAGGGGCTAAAGCTGCGCGCCAGGCCTGCCGCTTCCGCGGGCATCTCCCCGCGGGGAGGGCAGCGGCCGGGCGGCCGCCCCGCTGCTGCCCCTGCCCCAGCACCCGGGCAGTGCCCGCCGCACTGCTGCTCAGCGCCCGGCCGCACTGCCGCTCCGCGCCCGGCCACGCTGCCGCTCCGCGCCCGCGTCTCCCTGCGGCAGCACCGCGGCCCCCGGCGCCGCCGCGCACAGCGAGAGGCGCCACACGGAGCGCAGGCCCAACCATGTCGGAAAAGAAGGGATCTTCAGCACCCGGTTTCTGCTGAAAAACACATTCACCTAGTCACAATTTACTGAAAAAGGATTTCTTCCTTCCTCCCCACGACAGGCCACAAATCGCTTTAGAGGGAACATTAAATTACAGCCATAATAGGGTTATGCAACACAGCACGCATTTGCTATGTTAGTCATGTCTCCGAAGCATTTTTGCTTTCATTTCCTCCGCTGCAGAGCAGCTCATTTCCCCTAAAAGAAAAAAGGGTTAATGCAGGACTGGGGAGCTACCTGCATTCATCTCCTCCTTTGTCTCCACTACAGGAGCACCAGAGATCTCAGTGAATGCGGTGTGATGAATGCAGAGCTTTCCGAGCCATTTGCAAGACAACAAGGCAACACCCCTGCGTATGCTCCGAGGCTCCAGTAGCAATCGGAAGCAACAGGCTGCCTGCAGAAAGGAGCTTTCAATGCCTTTCTTTCCTCGCACTGAGGGAAAAGCAGGGCAGTGCCCGTGCAGAAGGAGAGCCTGGCCAGGGGGCAGGAGCCCTGCGCCAGGAGCTGCCAAGGGCCTCCTCCAAAGCAGGAGGCCAAGGCCAAGGGCCGCCAGCTCCGAGGTGCTCCTGCAAGCAGGGACGAGCTGCCCACGGCGCGAGGCACAGGCACGAGCCTTGTGTTTTCCACCAGCAAACGCCTGTAGAGCGGTCTGCTACTGCCAGCATTCATGGAGGGGAAAAGGGAACCTCCTATTGACGGAGAAGAACAGCCGGATCTGCCCAAGGGGGGAAAACATCCTTGCCCCCATCTACAGCCAATGGTACCTGGAATGCAGTGACATGGAAGCGATGGGTCAAACACCAGAGGAGACAACAGAATCTCCCTGCTGAGGAATAAAAATTGGGGACTGTTACCGCTCGTCACACTGCGGTCCAAACATCTCATCACCTCTGCCGAAGCCTTGTGCAATTTAGCAAATGAGGAATGGTATCTTGAGGCTTTACAGGCCTTCTTTGTTTCTCTGCAGCCACACACACACATACACACACCCCACACAGACAAAGCAGCACGCGTAGCAGTTGCCAAGGCAGCTGAGGCCGCGGGCGCGAGGGTCTCGCTGCAAGCGCTGCCAGAGTCACGGCCTGCTCGGCTCCCTTTTCCCCGGGGCTAAAACAGGCTCACGGGGGAACCTGCTCACGTCACGGCTGCCTTCAGCCGAGCTCGCGTCCGAGCGACCTGACGGCGCCTTCCGGCCGCCTCCGCTTACGACTGTTCCCATCCACCCAGACGGGAGCCGGATCTCTCTCAGAATGAGACTGGTTAAGGGAAGTCTCCCTTCTCTCCCCAGCTCGTGACACTTCATAACAGGCCAGAAGTAACTCTAACCTACTTAGGTGCTCAGCTTTCACACTTACCATCTCTTACAGAACACAGTTCTTAGGATTTATCACCCCGAGCTTAGCCACACTTATCGATACCGCCACACAGCATTTGCATGGGCCTGCCACGGGAACCTGCACAGACTGCACTGCTGCACAACGTGGTCCAGGAGAGCAAGCACGGGTGCGTTAGTCGACATTTCCTGTTGACTGAATTAGAGCATCTTTTAATGAGTCTCACTTCAAAATCATTTTAAATCCATTTGCTCATGTCAACATCAATGTACTCAGCATTATCTACCAATTAGTAAACCAGAAAGTATTCTTTAGATAATCTACAAACTCGGTAAAATATTCAGCATGCCATTCATTTGCTACAAACAGCCCTATAAAAACAAATTACTGGAACCAGCTGTCAAAATGCAACAAGCATCTCCGGCTAGAGCGCGTTTCCCACCCCTGCCGTCCGGGGAGGTTCCTCAGCTCCGAGGAAGCAGCGCCTCCTGTCCCGAGGAGCAGCTGCCACCAGGCACGCGTTGAGATCTCAGCATGTTCCTTCCTTGGAGGGAAGGAGCCCTGCGAGGAGGGCCGCGCGCCAGGAGCGCTCGGGCGGCTGCCGCACAGCCGGGCTGATGGGATCAAAGCAGCGCAGCAAACGAAGGGCACAGCAGCCGGGAAGGACGCGACGCGACGCGCCGGGGAAGGAGCGTCCCGCAGCCTGCGAGCGCTTCTCTGCGCGTGGCAGGAACAAGCGCTCCGGCCCTTCCCAGCGCAGTAAAACCGCCTCATCCGGGACGACCCCACATCACCGTGTGCACGTTTTGCTAATCTAAAGGCATTTCTAACATTCAGGCAAAATAGTCCATGCATATTGAAGAACGCTTAAGCGTCATGTTAAACGACAATTTGCAAAACACACTAAGGAAATCTGATCGCAGCAAACCAGTCCCATGAAATACCATATCTATCATCAACTTTTTAATTACCAATTGATCAACATGGAGACAGCGTAATAGCTTTCAGCTTTTAATTACTGAACTATCAAAATTCCAACCAAAAAGGAACCTCCAGAGATGAAACTGTAATGCTTGATTATTCACTGCTACATAATGAATGATTTGTTTTTAAACAAGATGTCAAGTTCCTCATGTAATCCATCTGGATGTGCGACTCTGCGCAGCTCGTACTGCCCACACCAAGCACCCGCGAGCCCCAGGCTCCCTTCCTCCTGACCCCACGAGCGGAGACTCCTGCCCCTAAGGCCAAACGCTGCAGAGTGGAGGTGCTGAGGGGCAAGCACATTGCCCAAGGGTGCCACAAATCCCGCACGCTCCTGCTAACGAGACCTGTTCCGCAGCTGCCAGTTACGGCTGGGCTGGCCCAGACGCGCGGGCGGCACCTCTGCTGCCCGGCACGGGCACGGCCCCGTGCCCAGCTCCCTGCAGGCCCCAGCTCCCTGCAGGCCCCAGCCCGCTCCCCCGAAGCCCCCTTCCCACCGGTGTAAAGCACGAGAGCCCAAGATCCCCACAGCAGGCAGGTATGCAAAAAATGCAGGTATTGAGCGCAAAAGCCCCGTGCACGACGCTTCTGTCGAGCCCAGGATTTTGTATTGGGAACAGCACTTCCTAAGACACTCCTTTGCCAATGCAAGGGGTCTACGCAGAGGCAAGGCGTTCCGGCAGCCACGCTGCTAAACCAAGATAGCTGAAGCAGAGCTTATTAGTCAATTAAAAAGAAACTCCCGGCAAATAACATCCTTGTTCCTGCAACCCCAGTGGCGGCGATTAACATCGCTCCTTGCGAGCCAGGCCCCCCATGTACAGGCTTGCAGATGTCTTCTATGCATATTCCCTCACAACAGTTACGCTCCACAATGGCATCTGCTCCCACCACACAGACGATGCAAACAAACAAAGCACGCAAGAAAGCAAACAAACAAGAGGCAAGGCAGGGGAAGGAGCACTCCTGTCCGCCGGCATTACACCCTGCCTCAGTGGCCTTATCCCTCGCCACGCCAGATGATCGCGGGGCTGCACCCACCGCGCAGCCGGCACTCCGAAGGTTTCCATGCACCAGATTAGCTCTGCCCCCGTCACCTGGCGTGTGCTCGGGAACTGCGGATACCTCTCTGCACGTCACACAGCACGCTGGAAACTAGGGTGGCAAAAGAACACAAATGAGCGAAACGGCCCGCTGCTGCCTGTCCTCCTCTGAACTTAAACCATTCCCGACTTCAGCACAGGCTCGGGAAAGGAGGAGGGCAACCTCCCAGAGCTCCTCTGCTCCGGCCGAAATCACTGCTTCTGACACAACGTACACACGTATCACCTAGCACGGAGCAAGCCTTCAGAGACGTAAGGAATGGGAGCATGAATCCAGCATCCAAAAACCTTTGCAAGCTAAATAACCTCAGAAGGAAATTTCAAAAAGTGTGACTGCAACACTGCTCCAAAACACAACATTTATATATTTTTATGCCGTCCTTGCAACAAATTTCCTTAGAATCAGCCAGCCACTCTCACTGGGCACGCAGGGAGCCTCTCTTTGGGCTTGGCTCTCACTCAAGCAACAGAAATCTTCCTTGGGTTTGTCACCGGTCAATGGGATGTGTGTGGCACCGCAAGACAAAAAAACAAAAGAAAAAGCAGCACCTGCAGGCATGTCTAGAAGGAACGATGGAAACTGCTTAGAGCAGCGCTCCCAAAGGCTACCAGCCCTACGTGCCGGGTCCGGCAGGAGATTGGGAAAGGCCTGCCACTCTACCAAAGCTGGGGGGAGAAAAACGCCCGCCGCTGCTCCGAGAAGCTCGACTGAGGCTGCGAGAGAGGAGCGCGTGGCCCAGACGCAGCGGCGCCCACGGCACAGCCACGCGCCTTCCCCGCCAAGGTCACACATACATCAGTGTCGCCAGCACATTTAAGGGAAGCATGACTGCAATAAAGCGTACGAAGTGAAAGTGCCATCTCGGCAATTAGAGCTGGGGACAAGCGTTCATCTTCTCCGACGCAAAATCCGGGCTGGGAGCAAGCAACGTTCTCATATTTTCACCTTGATTTCAGGGCATTGGCCCAGCGCGTTTGCGTGGAGCTGCCTGCCCAAGGAGCCTTCTTGCTGGCCTACTTTCGGCAGAGCCCCGTTTAGCTGCAACCTCCACGCTCAGCACCGCTACGATCCGAAAGCGGCGCCGGGGAGGGGAGGGAAGGTGCCGGCAGCCCCGTGCAAAAGGCGCCCACGCAGCCGCGAGCAGTTCCCGGGGCTGGAAGCCCACTGCGCTCCGCTCCCTGGCGCCGCTGCAGACTCTCCTGCTGCAGGGGCACCGAGGCAGGCGCAGAAGGCACTCGCCTGTCTTCTAATTCCCTGCCACAGGGCCGAGAAGGAGCATACGCTACGGAGAGCTCAAACAAACCACGGTTGGGGACCAAAAATATGCCCGTCCTAGGGGTGGGAATTTCGGGGTTGGTGGTAACCAACAGCCCTCACGTACCCGCTGTTCAACCCAAGTGTGTCCTTAAGGGTCTCTTCCGAGAGCCTAGCAAGCACCGCGGCCATCAGATCACGATCACAAACAGCACTGCTTTACCAAAAAGCATGCAGGCAGTTTCTGCATCCTGACATCTCGGGTTCTAGCTCATACCCAAAGCTGTCCTGTTTTAGATTAGCATCTCGGAATATCTCTGCGAAGGGAAGAAAAGCAGCACGAGCAGCCGTCACAGAGAAGAGTAACTCATGCCACTTGCTGACAGCTTGGGGAATACAGTGACATTTGCAGCTGGATACAGGCCTTTGAAGAGATTATAAATCCGTCTCCGGCCCTCCCAAGCAGCCTCCGAAAGGGCACTACAAGCCGGGGGAGGCCGGCACGTGGGCAGGGCCGAGGCTGCCGCTCCGGCCGGCAGCGGCGCCCCGGGTCCCGCCGCTGCTCCCCGAGGGCCCGCGGGCACCTCCAGCGCCGCGGCCGGGGCTGCGGCCACGCTCCGGCTCCG
>JAVCKT010026303.1:0-11463 GCA_032273925.1 Rhynchotus rufescens | reverse complement strand
GTTTCAAGACAATCCCAGATATCAGATGCAGCAGGAATTTGAATCCACATCTTAGGTAAGTGTTCCTAACAAGAATTTGCCTAGTATGGAATGGGCACGTTTGTTTGTCTTGTTCTTTGGTCCCATGGAGCTGGGAAACCCCTCCGCACTCTTCACACCTAGCCAAGACCTACAGAAGTCTTCAGATTGATTGAATTGAGATTTAAAAAATCCCTAGGTGTTATAAAGATATCCCTAACCTCCATTAAATATCCACTCACTCACACATGCCGCGTGCTATATCTCTGCCTCAGGCACTATGTAGATACAGCTCTTAATTTACCTCATTTCCTTGGCTCAGCAAAAAAATTTATATGCACAGAGTGTCATTAGCTCTCACAGCTGACAGATGGTAGGTCTCAAAGACCTACAGATCTTAAATATCTGAGATTCACAGTCCTCATGTACATAGATGTGACTGAGATACCATGTTGAACAATAAGGTCTTCTGCCTCCTATTGTCAAATTGCCCTTTCTGCTGTAATATCTGCTATCTCCCATTTTAGAGTTAGTTCATAAGCTCATCAGAAGTGTGTACTATAGCTCTGTGTGCCTAATGTAACACTAATATGAACCACTAATGAAAATACTGGTAGTTTTCAGATGGTAAAGGAATAAACTCTCCTGGTTTCTCTCCTCTATGAATCCTTAAAACTGATGATGACAGTGTCCAGGGAATGAACAGAATCCTGCTTTCCAGTGTAGTTTTCCACAAAGGGTCTTGCTCCACCAAGACCAAGGTGGACATTTGGGAACAAATGCAGAGGCACAGAGATCTGCAGGCTCCTGTCAGTCTTTTCAAGGGGTCATGCCCAAGTTCCTTCTGTTTTGGAATCTGTGAGATGACTATTGCTCAGCTAGTTTTAGCAATGCTGCTGCACCAGCGTATCTGTGCATGGCTCTTGCAGGCAGTGCTTGCTGTGCATACAGTCTGGAGCCTGCGAAACAATGATGAGGAAAGCACCAAGCCGAAACTAATAAGCCCTGTCTGGCATCACAGAACAAATTGCACAGATGATGAGAGACCCAAATCTCGAACTTTACAAGGAAAGCAAGGTCCAAAAGTGCTATTATGTTTTTGTTTTGTTTTGTTTCATTTTCTCTCAAAGATGACTGCATGCCACAGTAAACACAGCTACACGTCTGCCTGCAAGCTCTGTGTGCTCGTGAGGGGAGCTCACATCTGCCTGCAGTTGGGGGCATAACCTGCATGGCTCCCACACCGGAGCTGGATCCTCTCTGGCCTGCTCAGCCTACAGGCAGCAAAGGCTCATGTCCCTTTGCACTCGCTCCTACGAACAAGTCCAAAGCATGGAGATGCAGGTGCTATGGAGGTTACCCTTTCACCGAGGTGTGCAATGCCTCTTTGGGTCCTGCAGCCGTACAAATTCAGTGTAATAGGTTGTAATTGGGCATGTCCTGGCTTGTCTGAACTCTTAATGAAATCCAGGGTTCATAATTTGACACAGATATATCCCCTTCTGTTGCAATGGTAGTTTGCCAAAATTTATTTGTTTAAGAAGGAACATAGATTCTTCTAATGTCTGAAAGTTAATGAGGAAGTTTTGTCCAAGTGCTATGTATTTATATAGCAATGCCAATTTCTGTTTCAATTCTTACTTTCTCTTTTTTTTTCTTGTTTTTTTTTCTTGTTTTTCTTCTTTCTCTTTCTCTTTTTTTTTCTCTCCGTCTCTCTCTCTTTTTCTCTTTTTCTGTCCCCTCTCTTTTTACTCCTTTTTTTCTTTCTTTACTTTCATCTCTTTGCAAAAGAGCAGCTACTGCAGAAGGAACTGAGGACCAAAGACAGACTTCCCTCCCAGCCCCCAGTCTTGGTATAAGCAATGGAGTAGCCCACTTCCTGCACTCTCCATGAACTTTCTGACAAATAAATGAAGCCATATTTGATAGGAACTCATAAACGCTTCTTATATTGCTCTTTGGAAAAGCTGGTAAATCAACATGCAAAGAACCTCAATGATTTCCCAGTTTATGTCTGCAAAAATAATCTTTCATCCAATATTGTAGAAATTGGACTTTATAGTGTGGAACGATGCCCTGTGTTGGAAACAGTGCAGGAGTGACCTTTGTTACTGCAAGGCAAGTAGCAGCAGAGAAACAATTTGAATATAGACTTTTTTTTTCTTTTTCTTTTAAACATTCAGCATGTTTACAATGTTTTTGCATTTTTTTTGTGTTATTTTGAAAGTCCTCACTGGATTTCATCCATTCTACCTCAGAAAGCCTTTCCTACCTTTATCTCCCTGCTGTTACTGTTACTCTTTTAGGTCGGCTATATCTTGATTTCTTTGCTCTTTCCAAACACCACCAGTTTGAGAATCACCTTCTCTTAAGCTCTTGCCATCCAAAACAGTCTTCTTGTATCTCTGCTTCACTGACTCTCCCCTTATTCCAAACCTCAACTGAAAGCACAATTTCTTGGCTATGTTAATATCTGCTCCCTCAGACGTTGACCTGTATTTAATTGCTTTAATATCTTCACCATATAGCTCTACTTTTTGTAAACCACCATCCTACAACTTAAATGCAGAAGACTCTTTGTACAACTGAAATGCTGTTTGAACCTGTGGCATTTGGTTTAAATATTTTCACTGTGTGATTTTTAAGTGTGATATGTACATTTATTAGCAAAGTTGCACTAAGAGGAAACAATTGGCAAGCTCTACATTTGTAGTTATACTTAAAAGACTTTATTTTGGGTAGTGGGAGGGAGTTATCTGGCTCTGTGCTATTAACTCTGTCAGGAAGTCAAAAGATTTCAGAAAGAGCTGTACCATATTGTGTGCAACAGAAAAGGCTACAGTATTTCCGGTTATATAAGAGTGGCAGAAGAATTCTTTTTGTTTAAAGAAAAGCAAGGCCTTTTGTTATTACGGTGAAAGTATCTACCTATAGTATCTTAATGTTGGTGGAATGAAGAATGTGATAATACTGAACATACACCTAGATCTGTTCCATTAAAGTTTTGATGCTAAATTATATTGTAAAAAAAATAAAAGCAAAATCAACCAAACAAAAACCATTGTTCAGAAATTACATATATATATATATATATGATTTAATTAAAAGTGGAAGATTTATATAATATGTTACCTGAAGAAAAAGACAACATTGGAGATAAAATAATGGAAACTCCTTAAGAGTCTGAATTTTCAAAAGTTTTGTGCAGTAATAAAGATGATAATCTAGGCAGACATTGGACAGTTTGGGACAGCACCAGATGATGTCATTTCATACTTTCAAACTAGGAGGAAGAACTTTTGTAATTAGGAGACCTTTATTCTGAAGTCCAGTTTCAAAACATAATTGAGGCATTTGGGAACCTAACTTACTTGGGAATCAATAGGGAATCCACATTTTTTGGAAATCTCTGTATTTCCAAAATTTCTATTCCATTGATACTGAACTAAAGTGAAATTCCAACAGAAATGAAGACACAGAAGCTGTATATTAGATTATGTCAGAGTTGAAACATTAGGTTTCACCGAGAAACATCAAGAGAAATGGCAGAAAAAATATTCAAAGACTGTATGAACTTATTATGAATGCTATACATTTCTCAGACTTATATTCATCTCAAAACAGGAGCAACAAAGTTTTTAAAAGCCTTTTGCAGCGGTCCCTCAGAGCTAAAAGAGGTGTCCTAGAAGGAGAGAAATGAATGTGGGGTGATGATAGAGAAAAATTGCGCTTAGAATGAACCTGAGGTGGTAAACAAATTTCAGAGGTGAGTTTAAAGGAATCTACGACATCCAATCTGTATTCACCTCCTTTGGAAGAGATTTTGTATGGACATTAACAGTAGAGCCCTTTGTGCTGCCGCTGATGCTCATTTTTATCGCTGTACCATTTCGCAAACAGTTTAAAGTAGATTTAGGTGGTATGATAGGGTATTAGTCTCACAGGGCAGATCTGTTCCAGGGTTCTTCTACATTTGAACATGAATATTTCCAGAGTTATTTATTTGTGATGATATACCATGTATTAATAACAGTATGAATCAGGAAAAAGAAGAATAGCTTTTCAAAAACAAAAACCAAAACTTGGTGTTTTAATTAAGAATAATCAAGATACCGTCATTTTCAGTCGGCTAGCACAGTTCTTTGTCATCTGCACATGCTGTTGATTTGTTTGTTCAAAGATTTCTTTGGAACACAATTGAAGTGCTAATTGACAGCACTTGCAAAATATTTTTATAGTTGCTGAAGCCTGTCACTTGAGGAGATTTGCCTTTTGCCATTTTCCTGGTTTCAAAAGCATATGTATGCGAGGAGTCACAGTGGTGATGCTGTGGTTCTACCAATAGTACAAGTGCAGCATGTAGCGCAGCGTGGGATCTTCCAAGGGCATGGGCCATGAGGCCATCAGCCAGGCAGGTTCATGGAGAGGATCGCCAGGTTGTATGCGTGGTCATCTCCCAGCATGGTGTGAGCATGGCTTGCTAGGCAGCCTTGGCCAGCCAGGTAGGAACGGAATGTGGCTCTGTAGGGAGTAGTCTCTGAATCTTCAGGTTACAGGTCTATTTTTAGAACTAAAAGAATTCGGTTTCTAGGACCTGTCCTAAGTATTTTTTCATGTGCACATTACAAAGGAACATTTTGGAGGGTGGTGATATGAATGTCTGCATTACATTTCAAAATCCTTCCAGGAAGCACAGAATCCAAGTAGATTAACACCACGTGTGTGTTCTGCATCCGTCACTAACTGCTCCAGCCTGCTGAGAAAAAGGATCAAACTGCAACTGAGATCTTTAATCTCCTAAGGAGAGAAAAAACCTTCTACCAACCCAGATCCCTGTCAGAGCTTGCTGGGAGATAATAAAAATATCACTATTATGAGGTGAAATGGAATCCCCTTTTTTTTCTCTTTTTCTCCGCAATATGTAAGACCATGGAAATCAGCACAGCTATGAGTTGTCCTACGAGCACAGCAAAAAAGGATGTCCTTAACAGAGGTTTTGCTCAGGTTTGCTGTTGTGTAGAATGAATGTGGGGAGTTGTCTTTGTATTAGCAAATGCATTTTTCTATCCAGGAACAAACTGAATAAAATCTCATACTTTTTATACCATTCTCTCCAAAGTAAATGCTCTGCAGGCATTTACCCAGAATATCATTAACATGGAAAAGGAAGCTGAATTTATTATGCCCAAATGTTACACTCATGTTTACAGGAATTCTGATCTTTAAATTTCTTGCTAAACATAATCTATTTTGTGTTTATTAACATAACCCTGTCTGGGACTTAAATAATAACAGAAGACTGTAGAAACTGAAAATTCTTTTTTTTTCCAACTTGTTAGATGCATTTATAGATTTAGAATATTCTATATACTCTATTTTCTACTCCAATATATAAAAACTAAAAGCTTTAAAATTTAACTAGCAACACAGAACTAAACAATATTTTGTTTATGGCCTGTGTTATATTAACATAGTTGCTTTTCATTATAGGGTGATGTTGGATAAATGATGAATTTTGTTGACAATATTATGAATTATGTACATTCAAAATAAAGCTTTAAATTTTATTACTAATGGAAAAAAAACACTTGGCCAAAGTTAACTTGTGTAGCTTAAGTGAAGTCATCAGATTCGCATCAAGGTTGAGATGAGTTGAATCCCCCTTAGCTCTGGAGAAAGCTCAACATTTTGGCACTTAATTAGGACAAACACACAAACATTTAAATGCTGATCTTAAGTAGGATTAGACAGTGAATACAGAGTTCACTTTGTGTACTGAACAAAAACTGACTTTGAGATGCTCCATTTACAGGGGTTACTAGTTGATCAAACCTTGGAAGTTTGCCTGATGGGAGGATTTCGACAGTAACTGTGCAGATCCTCCTGACACCAATGGGGCCGTGGGTCTACTGAGCATCTGTGCATGGAGCATCCCACCTCACAGATGTGCAGTCAAAGTGCATTTCCCCCAGCAGTCATGGCCTGGGCAGAACATACCCTCATAGCATGGACAAGGCACTTGGAAACATCCTCTCCCACTAGCAGGTAGAAATAAAGCAGGATGTGTATCAGACTTACTCGGCCTTACTGACATTAGAAAAACAAAGCTTGCCTTGTTTTCCTTAGATTTTTAATTCATACAAATTATCCTGCAGGATTGAAAGAGCCTTGTAGGGTTATTTATTCTAATATCTGGACACCCAGGACTGCTTCCTGACTCCCACATTGGCTGACATTGACATGTGCACCGTTTCCTTCATTGTCCCTTTCTTGCCTTGATTTCCAAAGGAAGAAGACTAGGGATCCAGGTTGGACATGTGATTCTGGCTAGTTAACAACCTGGAAAACCAAGGCAGAAGGCATGCATGAGTTGCAGAGGAGGACACCTACCCACAGCTCGTGCATGGCCTCTCATTGGCAGCTCTGTTCTTTAGGATTTTTCATTATCCACCATAAACTAGTGGCATGTTCCTTTCCCACTATTTCTACAGTAAGGTAGTTCCAGAAATTTGCTTTTCTGAGCATTGGAAGCCTACACCTAATTTCCAGCCTGAATTTCTTAATGGTTGTCTTGTATCTGTTTGTTCTTATGCCAGCTCATTGTCTCTAAGCTTATAAAGCTCTTTTCCTTTTCTGGTGTTTATTCTCCAGCTGTATTTACAGAAAGTGATTGTATTCTCTCTCAGGCTTGGGTCTGTTTGGCTAAATAAGCTACTCTCTTTTAATTTCCTCTTGTAAAATAAACTCTCTGCTGCTTGAATCATCCCAGAAGCCATTTCTGCACCTGTTATGATATGAGTTGATTTTTCCTGACTGTGGGTGACCAGCACAATGAACAGTGCCTCAGATGGGGTTTCATGTGGACCTTGCGTTGGTGGCTTTAATATTCTTAGAAACATTTTTCCAAATTCATTCTCAGATCATGTTACCTTTCTGATGAGAGCATCCTGTGGTCCATAGCCATCCCGTGACTGACTGATACCCTACTGAGGAAGTCACCAAAGAGTTAACTATTGAGCTTAGGAACTCACAGTAGCCCTCGAACTTTTAAACTCTGGTTATGTGATCCTGACTTTCAAAAATGTACAACTAAATGCCCAGTTGCAGGCCATGAACGAAAGCAGTCAAAAAGCAGATGTTGTGTTTATGATACCAAAATCACTTTTATGGTGTCATGCTAGATCTGGCAATACATGCATGTGTGGAGATGTAATTTTTCTCTCTGACCACAGTGTTAGAAAACAACTGAGATGACAGTATTAATTAAGCAGTAAAGTAATGCCAAAATGTGGGATGTAGGTAGTTTTAAAAGGATTAGGGACTTTATAAATAAAGTACATCTGGAAAGTAAAGCTTCTGGTACCTAAGAGTACTCCCTCCCTCTCTCCCACCCAGAGAGATGCTCTTCTGCAATGCCTGCCTGGCTGAGTGAAATTCAGCCAGGAGCAGTCTGGCTTACCATCACTTCTCATTTTCTGAGCACCTTAACCCAAACTTCAGAGGTGCCTCTTGCAGTTTCTCAGGATGTTTGATATTGCTTAAGACTTGTTTTGATGAATGTTTTATATGGTGTGTGTAGAAATAAAGGACATTTTGGGTCAGCCAGTAGATTCCCTAACTACTTCAATGTGTTTCTCAGTGGTAATAATACTGGTATAAAACTGTTTGTTATTGCTCAAAATTTCAATATCTTTCATGTGATGATGGATTTAAAAGCAAAATATTGCTATTCAGTTAAAGAAAACATGATCAATATTTTCTCAAGGTGTTATATCTATTACGGAGCTGGCTCACAAATACCCAGATATAAACAAATATGGAATGCCTTTTTTAATTTATGGGTCCTTCTGGAGTTGTATCTTCTTTATAATCCAGCTAGAAATTCAAATTCTTACTTAGTGCCATATGTACTGTAGAAGAAACTTAGTAGGAATTTACTTCCTATCCAATATCACAGTACATGTTATACAATGTAGAAAAAAATGTGTAATATTTCTTTTTCCCCTCTCAACGGCCCCATACTTTCTTTGCTGCTTTTCTGTTTCCAAAAAGTAACTCTAGTCACCAAATATTTTAAAAGTGGTTACCGCGTGATAAAAAAGGTAACATAAATTAAACTATCAATATTCAATCATTCATAGACATGCTAAAATATTTATATTTGGAAAGAAGTTTTAATATCTGCCATGATTGCAATGACTTAAGAGAGGAAAGAGGAGTGTGTGTGTGTGTGTGCATATGTGTATCTGTCTCTGTTTGCATGCATGTACATGTGGTTGGAATGGAAGACCCTGTATTTCCCTCCTGAATTTTTATTTAGCTGGGGTCTTCACAGACAGGATGAAGTTTCTGCTGCAAAAAGAATAATTTAGGTCTTATTGCCAACAGTTATAATACTTGCTGGTATTAAAAACCCCTAAAATCTCGTCTGGAAAGGATAAAAATAAATAAAAGACCATAAGGGTGCTAGCTGCCCATGCCAGGAGGAAATTGCTTGGCAAAGAAAATATCTGAAATCCTTTAAAAGCTGCTTTGTGTACCAGTTTCAGAGTGATGCTGGCCTGACTTCCAGCTGACTAATGGCAGCTCCATGGAGAGTAACATCAGTGCCCATTCCTTAGTTATTACCAATAATATATCACTTGGAAAATAAACAGAAAGATAAATGACAGGACAGATGTCTAATGAGGCAGAGGTTAAGGAGTGTTAAACTGTGCTGGACACCATCCGACATGCCAGTGTTAAATTATGCTGAATGCCCTGAGTTCTCTCCCCATAAAAGGTCAATGCTCTGGGTATGTTCTTGGATGATTTATGAAATCAAAGAATGGCCCACATGCCTATCTCTCTGGGAGGTGAGCAGCTTGCAACATTGTCAACCACAGCCCCATAATAAACCAAATTTAAACATCACTCAGAACAATCCATCTTTGTCACTTACTTCGTTGCAAGACCTCCTCTGTCTTGTTCTGACCAGCCAGCCATGACATGGTGTATTGTTCTTCATGTATGTCCCCATAGCTATTTTAGAAGCCTGTGGTGTCCTCCTCTAAAGTTAGAAACCCCTTCAAAATGGCTGTTTCTTCTGGATCAGATACAACTTGTTCAGATTCTTTCCTCTACTTCCTATTCTTTCTCTCCCCTCACTCCTTTTTTTGTTAAAGTTTTTAATGTGACATTTAGTCAGCATTTTCCTGTCCCCAGATCATCTATAAGTAAAATATTTTCATTTTGCAGCCACTGTATAAGTGCACCAGAATAAGCCAGTTTTGACTTTCATGCATCGGAAGTAAGATTCCTCATACATAAAATCTTCTTGAGGTGAGTCTCACAGTCTCACACTGTGCTACTGCAGGAAACCCTTTGTCATGGTCTGCAGCACCACCTCCATCAATTGGCCATCGTATACTTGCCAACTGTTGCTGGTCTAGACACTCCTGCTTTTTTCTTCTAACTGGTGCCCATTCTTTCAGCTTCTTATTCTGCACCTTAATATATACTTTCTTGTAATGTAAAAGCAGTACATGACTCGATGGAGTATATCTTTGGCATATTTAAAGTTGCATAGCAATATACTTACACCCCTCCCCCAATTTTTGTTTTCCTTCGATAATTCCTAAGAATGTCTAATAGATCTAGCAATTTTGTATCAGTTACTAGAAAAGGACTTTGGCAGAAGAGAAGCAGATCCTCATAAGGCCGCTTTGGCTTTAGATCTTCACCTCTGGAGGAGGCACGTGCTAGGTAGGTGCTTCCATCTTTCCTCCGTGCCCTAACATAATCATGGCTAAAGGGAGGATCCTGGTAAAGGAGTGAGTGGGGTAGTGGGAATCAGTTTTCACCACCTTTTCAAACATCTCACTGAGAAGCTGAAAGTCTGATGCAGTGCAGCTATTTGAAAGCCCTGTTGCCTTAAGCAATTTCAAAAAAAAAAAAAAGTCAAATAGACAAAAAACAAACAAAAAAGCAACCTGCTGTGGGCAGCCCTAATTGTTGTTCAAAGAGAGGCAACAGAAAGAAAAGCATCCAACCTGTTGCCTCTTGTCTGTTTTCCACTCTGGGGTTTGCATATAATTTAGTACTAAAAACTATGTCAACTTTGAAAAAGGAAGTGTCACGGCAGAGGGTCAGTGCTCCTTGTGTTTTCTGCTGTCCGGAGGGAGCCTCTCACAAACAGGCTGGAGGATCCTTAGAGCTGCTGGTGGTGCTGGGGAGTGGGCACACTTCAGATGGACCAAGTGATTTATTAGCCAAACGATGCAGAGGAGTGTAACTTAACAACTGTTATAATTGGAAAATGGGACCGAAATCTCAGAACTTGTTAGAACTGCTTAGACTAAACTTCTGATAACTTCTTGTTTCAGAAAAAAAAATGTGTTTTTCCTCTCTTATTGTAGAGTACATGCCAGGAGGGTGGAGGATCATGAGGCATGTCTTAAAGGAGATCATGTCTAAGAAGCAGAATGTGGCAGAGAACTAGAAGTGTGGTGCAGAAGACATGAAAACACCAGAAAGAAATCCAGAAGGCACAACTTAGTTTTTGCTGAGTCAGTATAGTCAGGAAATTCTCCTGAAAAAATGCACCCAGGTATATTGGTGCACAAAGATTGGTGCACCAGATACTTTCTGGTGAAATACTTTCTAATCTGATCTGCTACCTGATTTAATTAAATCCCTCAGAAGCTGAGCTGAACTGAACCAAGAAACCAAGCTACAAATCAATAAAGGCTTCCCCTAGGAAGTTAGTCTTTCTCTAAAATAAAGAATTTTAATTGCATTAAAAATAACAAGGAGTGGATTCTTCCTTCAAAATGGACTTAGTAGTGTTTAGCTCTCTGCGAATAGATACCTAGTTACTTGGGCTGGTGAAGGAAAGATAGTCTTGTGAGGCTATTTGATCTTAAGTGCAGAAGCTAGTATTACTCTGCCTTTCTAATTGAAGACCTGTAAAATCTAAGCAGACTTTAGCATCCTTCACTCTATTTTTCTTCTCTTCCTCTTTTTTTCCTCATTTTTGTTTTTCTTCATGCTTATGAAGCAGGTTACTCTGCCCAGCAGCCCTTGGAGTTCCTCAATGCTAAGGTAAGTGAAATCACTTACCTGTGAAGTGAAATCACTTACCTGGTAAGTGAAATCACTTACCAACTGTGGCCCATCCCTAGATGGTGAGATATGTACTTACGCTTTTTTTCTCTCATTTTATTTCCACTAAAAAGAAAAATAAACTAACAAACAAATAAAAACAGTACATAATGCATTGTTTAAAGTAAGAAGACATGAAGTAGGATTTATATTCTAATGGCCACCAACAGGGAATTTTGCTTGTGTCAGAGGTCAAATACTTATATCAAGAACACTTTATTCAGTAGCAATAAAAAATTCATCTACACACCAGTAAAAAAACCCTCTGGTCCTTCATACAGCTGTGGGTATTATGTGTGTTCC
>JAVCKT010026301.1:0-16342 GCA_032273925.1 Rhynchotus rufescens | reverse complement strand
TTGCTAAATTCATACTTGCCTCTTTCCCATTCTGTTCTGTTTTGGCATGTGTGAGATTTTATTTTTATGATGTATTTTTTATTATTTTTATTAGTGGACAAACAAATAACTCCCCTCCATGAACACACACAAAAACTGTTTATTTTTCCCCAGTGCTTATGTAAGAAACTAGAACTGGTTTATTACTTTCTGCCTTTATTCTAGACTTTAAAATATTTACATAGCATTGGAAAAATATTACATGGAAAACATAGCTAAATACTGCGCTGTGTCAAACATCGATTTCATTAACAGGTGCAAAATATTGTGACAAATCCTGTGGTGTTATTCTAGTCCACTGAAATGAAATTGTTTCATCCAACACACTGTAAAACTCCATCTGAGAGCAGGCAAGGGGCTTAACTGTTAAAAACTAAAGGCAGGCTAGATTTTGTCATGTAACTGCTGGAGAAGTTGCTAAGAACTATTTTTCTATGAGAACCTAACGCTGCACCACATGAATCAATTAACACTTCATAATGCCAGCATATATATACCTTCGTATCAAAACGACTTCAAGCTCTTGAGCAAATAACATCTATATTATTTCTGGGAAACATTATGCCAGAAATCTCTTGTATACACGGAAAAGAAAGTTTACTCCGACACATTACCACTAGGAGTATTTACAGGGGAGGAGAAATGCAGAAGAGGCTTGAACTTCATAATGTAGGGCCATTAATTAGCATCAAATGAAAGAAAAGCAATAAAGCAATTTTGTCACCAATTACTGACAATTTGCCTAAGTACCACCATTAATTTTGGATAATATAACCCCCATAAAATTAAGAGAACAAAACTGCTTGAATCAATATCCCTTGCTAGTTTCTTTCCACTAATTGAACTACTTTAAGGAGCATCAAAAAGTTTTTGAAGCCTTTAAATGCTTTAATAAAAATGTAAAAAAATATGGTTATGATTTCCTATCTGAAAGTTGCTGGCTTTGGCAGGGTTTTTTTTTTTTTTTTTTTTTTTTTCTTTCTGTCCTCTTGCTTTTTCTAGCTGAGAATAAGCAGAACTGGGGCAATAAAAGTGATTATTCGGAATCAACAGAGTCACAATAGGCACTTACTTATATTTTTTCTACATTTTTTTCCCCTACTTGAGTTTTTCTCCTTTGGAGAGCCTTTACAAGAGGAATTCTGACAAGAAGCATCAACGTGTGCTAGTCGGACTATGGGGCTTCCAGCGCTGGGGCCCCCGGGGCCGCGAGGGGAGGCGGGAAGGACAAGGAGAGCCCTGCGCGTCTGTGTCCCTGGCCTTCCCTCGCCGTGTCCCTGGCCTTCCCTAGCTCCCCTCTGGCGCGGGAGAGCCAGGGGCAGCACAAGCGGGGAGCCCGGCATCCCCATCCCAGCTCCCACTCCGAAGGCAGCGTGTGGCAAAACCCTCGCCCGGCCGGCAAGGGAGGCGCTTGCCCCGGCGCGTTCCCAGTTCGCTCACAGGGAAAGACCGGGCCGCACTCCCATAAATATTTGGTATAGGGAATATTTGGGAATATATAATATTCCATATAGGGAATATTTGAGGGATGCCGGTGGGCCCATCCCCGCCCCGCCGAGGAAACGCGCCTTGCTGGGGAAACTCGGAGCGCTTCCTCGGCATCCGTATCAATTTATCGCCGTCGGGCGCTGGAGTGCAAATAAACAGTGCGCAGGGCCCTGGGCCGGCGGAGATAAGATCGCGCGGTGGGGAGGCCGCGCGGGGCTGCTCCGGCCTTTGTGCCGGCTCCTGGAATGCGCTCGCTTTTCATCCCGCCCTTTGTGTCTGGCGGGCGGCCTCACAGGCAGTGTCTTAAGCCACGCAGGGTCAGGGCAAACAGAGAGCCGCATTCATGGGCAGATCAAGTTTATGTGAGAATCTGCTCCTCCCGTGCCCTCAATTTCCATCTGAATTGTTAATAAAATCTCAGCCTGAAAGCACATGATCCCATCAGTGGGGAAGTCATGCAGAGAATCCTCCAGCTCAGGAAAAAAAAAAAAGGAAGAAAAAAAAGAGAAAAAAATATTCTTTATCTTTTTCATCCTCCTCCCACGCTCGTGGGAATGGTGCCCTGCAGCCGCCCCAAGCGGCCCCCTGCCCCAGCGCAGCACCTGACGCCAGCCCACGGAGAAGGGGGGCACGGAGACACAGGGCAAGGGGACGCACGAGCAACACGCAGCAAAACCCCGACCGCAGCAACTGCACCTCCGCCGCCCCGCGCAGACCCCCAGACACCTTCGGGCAAAAGGAAACACACATATTTCTTTTTCTTTTTTTTTTTTTAAGCTAATTTCCAGCAGCTGATAGCACTGGCTGCAAGGCTTTCCCACAGCTTTATGACACCGCCTGAACTACGGGGCCACGGAGATAATAAAAGGTCACACATAAAGGAAAGAACAGAGCCATACTCCAATTAACTTGGTCTCCCCATGCAAAAAAAAAAAAAAAATGTACAGGAACAAGAGCCGGCATTTGCTGCAGGCGTCAGACATGCATCTCCTAACCTTGCCACGCTCTAACTGGGCCTCTTGTTTCTTCTGCCTCTGCTCCTCGCGAACTGTTTTAATATTGAACGTTCTTCAGAGGGATGGGCTGATGAACGAAAACATGAATTTCCTGCGTGCCCTTTAAGGTGGGTTAAAGGGGGTGCTGGTAATCAATTACAGAACAAAAAGCAACAGAGAGGTTTTACAAACCAAATGTCTCACAGCTCACGCGCTGCTTCCCAACCAAGAACCCCCCCACACCTTCACTCCTCCCTCAGAAAATGTTTTTATTTTTGGAGATTCATTTTTTGGGAAGGACTAAGTATTAAGGAGTATTAATATAGGGCTAAGTATTAAGTGGTATTAATAGTAAAACCTGCATGAAGCACAACCACCCAGGCAGCTTTCTGCAGTCTGCACTGGCTCCTTGGAGCAGCACATCAGCCCCGGGACTGACAAAACCCACACTAGACCCACGGAGGAATTTAAAATCTCACAAGTCTGATTCCTGCCTGCTCCCGGCCCCAGCCCTGCTCCCTCTCCTCCTCCCCAAGCAGGCAGGTGTTCCTGTTTGGAGCAGCCACGGGAAGCAAACAGCTCCATGGAGCTGCCTGGACCCACCCTGCCCAGCCAGCAGTGCAGGGGCCGCCCCTGCCCGCTGGCAAGAGCCAGCGCACTGAGGAAGGACGTGGATCACACCGCAAGCGCCCGGAAAAGGGCACCAGGCCCTTGCCTCTCTCGGAGCATGGCCTGGCCGAATCACTGCTGAGTATCATTAGAATTAATTAAATTAACCGATTAAAAAATAACGCAACCGATTAAAAAATAACGCAACTATTGCTGAGTATCATTAGAATTAATTAAATTAACCGATTAAAAAATAACGCTGCTGGTTAGGAGCGGGGGGCATTATAGGACTGCGTGCAGAGTCCATTGCACGTTACGTTCATGCAGGATCACTACAGGATACTCTGTGGCAGGTGTTTAGCCGTGGACATTTTTAGCACATTCTGGAACAGTTTCTGTTCTAGGCTCAACTTCACACGTTTTTACATGTGTGCAAATGTACACATTGCATCTTCACTAGGAACTAGTTGAATCGCTCCTGGAGAAACGTAACCAGTAGACTGAGCTCTTAAATCTGGTCACCGAGCGCCTGCAAATAGGTCACGGGTGTTATTAATTACTCCGTTAGTCACAAGTCCCTGAACAATGTGTGCAAACATATTTGACCCTATGACAGAATTTTAAACCGGCTGATAGGAACGATCACTATTCGTTACTTGCGATGCATGACCGCTCCCTTAATGCACTAAATAGTGCTCTCCCCTCCTGACCGGGCAGCCCAGCCTAGGGAGACAAGAGCCCCTTCTTCTTCCTTGTTAATTCTCCACAAATGCTTGTAATTGCTGGAAGAATCTAATTTCAGATCAGTTTAAATGCTTTCTTCAGAAGGGACCTGCAGCACGATTGCCCTTGCAAATACTTGTTGCATTTAGCCTTTTTTTCCCCACAGAATCCATGACTGGTGGACATTCATGGATCTGACTTCATGCTAACATTACTTTGAGAGCTGCACTGCAGGAAGAGGAAGAGTTTCATTAAACCACACACTGAGAGAGCACATTGACTGCTCTACACAAGTTGCCATATCAATGTAGCAAATAGCTGGGCGGTAAGATGCTTGCCAGGTATTTTTCATCCAAATGCCCTTCTGTTTTTCTCCCTTCATACTGCCTTTATGCTCAGACAACTCTCGTTCCTTCTTTGCACGGCCATCCTCTTTTCACTCAAATGCCTCCTTAAAACTCCTTTCTCCTGGGCAGCTTATTGATGCTTACTCATATTTTATGGATACAGTGACAGCTGCGATATCTGAGCACTAAATACAACTGAGAGCAACTGCCAGGCAAAAAATCCTCCTTCACTAAAGCCAGACCAGAGCTGCAAGTCAGGGTGCATGTGGGTGCAAGTCAGGAGGGAGCTGAACCTCACGGCAGGAAGTTGCATAAGAATGATGTATCATATATATATTTATAAATGATCTACATTTCAAAACTACGGAAACCTCTATATCAAGATCAATGGAAACAGTCCAATAGAAATTGGTTAGCATTCCTTCATTGGTATTTTTTGGTCAAAACACCTGTATTTTGGTACAATTCCCTCCTAATAAAAATATATATTATTGGAACTAGCTAAAATTTTAAAGTTCCACCAGCACATATAAATAATTTTATTCTTTTTGAAATAGTCCATCATTATTCTCCCCCAAAGAATGGGAAGACTAACATTTGTGGTCTTTATCTCATTTAAAATAACACATCTAACAGGATTTTACCCTAAAATAAAGCTAAGTGGGGAAAAAAAAGTCAGAAAATTGACCTCTTTTTATAAATGAGATATCCAGACTAAAATGTAGATTTGATCCAGCAAAATTGTCACTTATTTCCTTCTGGAAGATTAAGGTATACACCTGAGATTGCTGAACTGTCAAAAATGTAACAAAATTCTGGAATTAAACTTTCATCTTCCAAGTTCTAGCTGAATATCTTAAGTAGACAGCTTGCCTCAGGACCTACCTGTTTTCTAATTCACACTATATACCCATGTTCTGGGTACAACATGCATTCTCTCTGTATGAGTTTGAGAGCTGAAATGAGAGCTGATTTTTAAGATTTTTTTTTAAAGCAGCATACCCTAAACATACACATCAATAATTTAAGCATCAGCCAGTAGAAAGCCTTTTTGAATTTTTGAGAGTCTGTTATCAGTAGAGTAACAATTAACTATCTTGCTTCTTGAGTTGCTGAACTGTTTTCTACAACACAGTAAGATCTCCTATGGATATACCACAATAAAACATCAAGATTATGCTTATTCACTCACTTTAAATAATGCACTTAGAACACTGCAACAATATTCTCCAAAACATAACATTAACCACTATTTTCTCAGATTGCACGCTGATGAACAAAGCACCAATTCTTGAGGAAATGAATGTAACACATTTATTTATTATTGTATTGGCACACAGCCAAGAGACTTCTCCTTCAGTAAAATCTAAAGCAATCTAAACAACAGTCCTATATGACTCCCCTCCTTTTAAGGCAGAGGCAAGCAGAAAAGACTACAAAAAATATAACTATCTCTTCTTTTTTTTTCCCCTCTCAAGAGTGCATAAAAGCAAATGACAATTTACATGAAGTGGCTGTGAATTTCCGTAAGTTTTTTTAAAAATGAGCATGCTTCAAAGTCAGAACTACTTATCTAGGTCATCCTGATCTTACCTAGTGTGTGCCATTGCTGACTTGTACTCGTAAGAGCTTGGTAACTGTCCTAGATTGTGCAGTGTTCTTATAATGTAAACAACATGATCTATGAAGTGGAGTTTAAATATAGACTTACATAAATTTGAATGCAGATCCCTTGAAATGAGATTAAAGATTTAGTTAAATCATACTTCCACCTTCCCTCTGGCAAGGGCACATATTTTGAACATCACTACTTGCTGTAAAACTGCTGCCACACAAGCTAATTTCTATAAAATATTTCTCATTGCAGAAATATGCATTTGAGAAATATGCATTGCATCTTTGAGAACTGGCAATAAAAAGCACAGTTCAACTTTCATTTTTAAGGTGATACCCAGCCTATACAATAAAACTTCTATATACTACATTTCAAAATACAATTCTTCGCTTACATTACCAAAGTTACATTAGTGACATTAGGATTAGATTTTAAAGTTTTCATTCTTCTCCAAATATTTTCATTTTACTTTCTGTTGCTATCTTAAAACAACAACAAAAACCTTCCTACAAATCTCCCACGAGTGCTCAGCTGCAAATACAGCAGTAATTACATTTTCTTTTTTAAGCATTTATAAAACCCAGGACCTTCTTTTATTGGTTCTCAAGGCCCTTTATAAAAACCTAGAGAACAGCTGGCAGTGCAATGCTGGGGAAAACAAACACCCAAGTACCTGAAAGATGCCAGCCACCCTCCTGGTTTGCACTCTCTCATCAGCTACCTCAGGCCAAAAAAAACACAAAGTCCAAACAACCAAACAATCTCCTCTCGACACAAAGCAGAACACCCACATGTTGCCTCTTGCCACTCTGCGTGCCAGCCTGCAACCTGCCCAGCGTGGGCTGCAGACCAGCGCGCTCCGAGAGCGCCTCCTTGCACACGTCCTCCTAGGCACAAACGGAGCCGGATGGCTTGAGCGGTCTGGTTAAAAACGTATGACTTTTTATTCAAATGGCATCAAAATCCCAAATCTAAGGTTGATTCATTGAAGCATCTGATACCTATTTAACTCAAGACACCTATCTCCCCTTGAGGAGGTCTCTGGGTTGGACTGGATGATCTCTAGATGTCCCTTCCAATCTTATTATTCTGATACTCTGTGAATTCTGAAAGATTCTCATTTGGCACATAATAACCTCCTACCCTCCCAAAGGTCCTATAACATCTTTAACTTGTGCTACGATGAAAAGGCAAGGGTGGAAATCTGTGAGGGTGTAGGCATCTTCAAGGGAAAAGCTTTACATTCACCCACTTTTACATCTCATAACTGCAAAGCAGTTCTGTCTTGTCTGTGATATATTCCATAGAGTATTTTCAAACAAGTTCATTAAATTATCTCAAAATTAGCAGATAAAATCAATATACCTTTACACTGAACAGTGACAGGGCAAGGACGATCCCCAAGATGCACAAAGTTGATTTTCTGAAGCTTGCAGAAGCAGCACGGGGCAGTTGAGTGGTTCTCATCTGAGAGAGCTGATGGTGTAAGAGGTTAGGAGATGAACGAGCCTTTTGCAGCACCTGCTGTTCAGGCACCTTCCAGAAGGAAGGCAGATGTCCTCACCCGCTACACGGAAATCCCACCTGGCTGAGGCTGGAGGGATCCTACCCTGATGGGGGCTGCCTGCAGAAAACGGGCAAGGAATCCCGGCTATCAGATAGCGAGGAATATTCCGTTTCTAGGAACTTCTCATCTACGGAACTCATCACCATCTATGATGAGTGTAATGCAGGAAGCAAAGGGCTCCGGCAGGGAGCATGGGACACATCCCTGCTTGATGGCGCCCCACTGCCGGCTTCCACGTCGCCTGCAGCTCTCTGGCAAGCACCATCACCACCACCTGCAGAAACACCCAAAACGAGGCCTGCTGCCCTCCCACTGCTCCCTGGCCAAGGAAGCCCTGAGAGAGCAAGCGGGCAGCCAAGGAGCAGGACTGGGAGCAAGTGGGAGGCCACGGTGCAGGCCTGGGAGCGAGCAGGCCTAGGCGCACGGCCTTCCTTGCACGGGCCGTTTTACCTCCCAGGGCCCCCTAGGGTTACTCACAGCCATCGGCCTTGGGCTCCCTCTTTGGAAGACCTTCAGAAACCACCAAGAACCTCAGGAAGTATCTGAGAGAATTTTGGTGATAGAAGAAACTCTCTAACCACATGATTAAGGTAGGAGTAAGCGAAGTCAATGCAGTTAATCAAAACTGGACTTCATAGGCACGGCAGGAAAACAAGATTAGGTGATATATACCGTATTTTTATTGCAAATTTTAGAAAGAAAGCAAAAGAAAGGAGGGAAGATACAATAAAATAGTCCTAGTCCTAAAATCTAGTTAAAAGCTCAAATAAACAGAAGGAACACACCAAGAAATGGTTGTACCACAAATTGTTCAAGTTAAATTGCATAAATCTGAGAAGTTAAAGTAAATAAATGTGAATAAAAGTACATAAGATTTTCAAATTAAATCGGAAAATGGTGTGTTTAATTCCAAAGGGAACAGCGTGTGCCAGGATATTGAGTTATACATTGCTTTATTGAAGAGTAGGTCAAGATCTTATCAGCTCTATTATGAGGAATGTCAATAAAAGACTGTGTGATGATAAAATGTTTAATTAAAAATGAACATTGCGCAACATACGAACTCTTTGTATTATATAGAAAGAGGAGTCAAATGTATTATGTTCTCCGAGTTACAAATTGCACTGAATCCCTTCTTCCCCATCAAACACTCTTATCATTGTGAAATCTTGAAAAAAAAAGAAAAAAAAAGATTTATTTATATTGGCTCCTTTGCAAATTAGTTTAAGATTATCTGCCTCGAGGGCACTTCAAATACTTTGAAAATCTGGGACAATTGTGATGAGAACATTAGAGTCTTGTTCTTGATATCCTTCAAGTTGAATCAGCAGTGTCCTTTGGCAAGTTAATTGCCACAGCAAAGGTTTAATACTGATTCAGTGTGTGGATCAAAAAGTAACAGGAGCTAGAAATATTTTTATTATTATTATTATTATGATTTACTTAACTCCACATGCCTATGGCATCAGTGTTTTAAAGATATCTAACAATAAAGCAGAGATAGCAAAAAGCCACAGCCCTGAGAAGAGAACGCAGAATTAAACCCAGCAACATGCCTAGCAGATAGACATTATATTTTCTCCATGGTGGAAGTGCCTTTCAACTCATCTCCTCTTCAGTACTAACCATTTCAAATTCACATTCAGCATTTTAGATCTGGTCCTGATTCCATACCAATCGGTGGTTGCCATTAAGAAAATATCCTAGGATCAGAGAATGTTTTGGTGCTGCATTCATGTCTCAGACAACAACTTTAGTGCAATCTTCGCTTGATCTATACAATGAAGGAAGGACAGTAAAGCAATTGCAATTAATCAGAACATCAGCTCAGAGGAAAGAATAATTATGTAGCAGAAAAGTATTCAGAATTCATAAAATGTGTTATAAGGCATGGATGCCCTGTTAGTGACCCACGCACTAATTGGAGGAGAGTGAGAGTCTTGCATTTATTACTTGCAGTGTCTAATATTTATTACTTAAAACAAGAATAATATTTAAAAATCACTTTTCCATCCATGATGGAAAAATAAATTTAGCAAATGATGAACACCTGGAAAATCCACAATGGTCTCAAGGAAAGAGTTTATGATCCTAGAAACTAGTGATATTAAAGACCTCTTAAGTGACCTAGTCTTTCCTCTCAAAATGCAGGTTTCTTTCCTGCAGTCCCTTTTATAGACTTCGGCAAGCAGGATAGATTTCTTTCGTGTCTTACCTTTAGGATTGCCACCCCATCCTTTGGGAAATTATTCCAAAGTCCTTTCTCTGTTTTTATCAGATAGCATTTCCTGAGAAACAGTCTATAATTACCTCTAAGAATACCATCCTACTAAGGAGAGAAAAACATAGAGTATAGATGCAAGTTTTCCTCCGAGCCCTGAATCCCACAAATCAACTACAAATAAACTTCAATAACAGCCAATTATTACCTAAGAAGCAGATTTGGTAGTAATATTAAAAATGAGTGCTCAGAGGAGGTCTAGTTAGAGGCACGAATAGAGGAAATCCTTCATAAGGAGCCAGCAGAGATTCCCAGGGTCACGGCCTAACCGAAGTTACCAGAAAAACTCCTGCTGATTTTAGTGGGGCCAGGATACCATCTCCATATTTTTATTCATAGTGTTTCATCCCAAGAGGTCAAAAATGAAGTATTCTGTAGCAAGGTGCCTATAATTCATCATGTTTTCTCCCACTGAAAGAGCCAAGACCTCTCCCTGAACTCCAATGTAGGCAAATTAGTTCCACATGTCAGATAACCAGCCATAATATTTTCCCATTTGGCACACAATTAGGGGCTGCAGTACAGCATATAGCAATTAATACATTTCTTTTCACGAGATAATGAATGGCAGAAGAACTCAGTAAAAACACTGCTCTATTGAAAGAAGTTAGTTACTAACCCATGAAGTAGGAAAAGTAATCAATGAAAAAAAAAAAAGAAAACAGATAAATGAGGCCCTCTCCTCTCCTCCATCGAGCTCCTGGTTGCCTTCCATGCTTCAATCCAACCCTCTTTTCCTTTCTGTTTTTCAAGTACCTCAGCTTCCAACATGCCTCTTACCACCATCCAGGTCCCATCTCGACCTAAGCTGATGATCTTTCACGCCACTAACTGCACTAGCTGAGTTCCATGGTGCCTCGCCATCCAATACACAAGCTACGACTTGTCAGCACAGGCAGCTGGGGCATCTTTTTTGGCACCTGCCCGGATGTTCCTGCCCAGGGCTCGGCTATCGCTGCAGACGGCTGCGGGGCTCTTGCAGGTGCTGTGTCGTATTTGCCAGTCCCATGTTTAAGGAACAAACTCTTACCTCAATATTTCTTTTACCAGTGAGAAAACTGCAAACTGGAACCAATGTCTTTAGGCAGGAGCCCTATTCAATACCCTGCACTCTGATAGGGAGGGTGTGAACAAACATGAAGCAAATGTTTCCCGCAGTCACTCTCATGAAACCATTCTAGTAGGTAAGAACACAGGCTACAAAGCACAGGTTTACACAGGTTTGGGTGTGTTATTACTGACAACACAGGCACGTGCACTGCAGAGGATACTTTCAACCGCTGGTAGCATTCACAAGATACCCAAGTACACCCCAGAGCAAAACTATGAGACAAACTAAAGCATCTTAGCACAGTACAACACTTGGATTCAAATACATCATTTTCTTTCCTAGTTTCTTTCCCTGCAGAACAATGGTGCAACTTTGAGCCTTCAGGTAAAAACAGGTAAAACAAATAACAGCAGCCTTAAGTTCCTACATTTGGCTACATTTCTCCAAAATGTGGAGGTCTGAAAATACCCATTCAACTTGATTTCTATTAGTCAGAAAAGTAACTATGCAGAGTTTCACCAATCCTGCTCTTATAAGGAAGAAGGAAACATACCTTATTCCAAGAGACCTCTTCCATTCTCCTGGAAGAGTCAGCGTCACATGTGGCATCGACAAAGGTCTTGAGCATCATATGAGACAGAAGTTGACAGTTACAGACCTGTAACACAGGTAAAGCACAGTTCCTTCAGAAACAATTAAGCTTTTAAAACTCTATTGTGTGATACAAAAAATATTGTTGCTCAATTCTCATATCAAGGTCTGCTCCATTCTACAAGGAAGAAAAAAAAGAAAAAAGGACTTGCAAACTTGAACTCAAGACCTAGAATATAAGCTATATTTTATATCCTAGGCCATGTATCATCAGTAATCTTAAGGCAATTTTAAGCCAATTGAAAATATTAGAAAGTGCGTATCTGATTTTCACCATTTAGAAGTGAAAATACTGTTACCTTGGTGAATGAGCCTTCTTCTCTTTGCAACAAATGTGGCACACAGTAGAAACTGGAGCACCATGGAAACAGTTACTGCCATAATTGCAGAGGTGTGAATGCTAAGTATTCCATGTGTAAGGCAGAAGAAGGGCTCTATATCAAAATGAAGATCACACTTTGGGAATTTCATTAATTCTTCTGGACGATGCATGAATCAAGGTGGACTTCCCCCTAAATCTGCATGGATTTGTCTACAACCGGTAGGAGTACACTCAGCAAGGAGAAGGGGAGGAGGAGTCAATTATTAAGGAAATAGCTGATACCACAGACAATACAAACCCCGTCAGTACAAAATTCAAAGCAGCAGAACTCTAGCACCCAAGTTTAAATAAGGATCTGCAGGCCACAGTTAAAGTATATCATTTCAAGATGAGAAAAAAAAAACCCCAAAGGTCTTCTCAAAATCTTTAAGATTTTGAAGTTCTTTCAGCAAATGAAGACAGAAAATACATAATTTTATTATTTTGTACTAAGAAATTTGGAAGCAAGGGGCTACATGCAGAATGCAGATAAAACTTTTCCTTTATAATTAAACAGTTATTCCTCCAAGGCAAACTTAGTTTTCAGTAAGTTTTTACTTACTTGAAGTAAAGTCAGTACTTTTACTTACTTGAAGTAATACGAATTTTAGCTACCCCAAAATACAATGAAGTTGCTCCTAGCACCGCATACATTCCTTTCATTACCCTTAAGTGTTGTTTCATGTCTCTGTGATTATCACATGTGGATAGCTACTTATCTGGGCACACAGATTATCATGTCTGAATACCTCTACATACCAAACTAAGCCTCAAGCGACCCATGGGTCAAATGTGAGCCAGGCACATGCTGTAGAGGAGCTGGTACAAGGAAGTGCACAAGCTTGGCGTGTTTCTCATTGGTTTTATTGGTCTACACAGAAATCCAAAGTGGGTAACGGTACTAATTTCAACTTGGTGTAAAGAAAGGGGTTTTTCACTAGCCAGGAGTGTTGCCTACTTTGTGCCATACCACATCCCTATTCATTTTCACAGAGGTAGTCAATCTTACTAACAGGCAGAGACTAACCTGAAACCTGCCCTGCAAAAAGCTAAGGCCATGTACTTGCAGGGTGAACGTTTATGCAGAACACTTGACTCAAATTCAGCTGTGTCAAGGAAGTTAGGTTGGGTATGTTGAAACAGGGAGCCACCAACACACTTTATTGCTCAGCATTTAATATAGAAATGATGAAAACAAATTTTGGTCTGTAAAACAGATCAAACAAGTTAGTGACTTAATCCTATGCTATTTCTTCTTTGGGTGGCATCTCTTCAGTAAGCTGATCACCAGAGCCGTGCCTGGAGAACAGGGTGCTGGTGTTGCTTTAAAAGAGGAGCTTCCCAAAGCATGCAGAAAAGCAGCAATGGTCACAGGTCTGTCCTATAATAATGGACCAAATGGGAATAAAAATGTGTACATTGTGTACATTGCTGAACAGTCATTGCTGGGCTCAATAGAAATCATAAGGCTCTTCCTCCTTTCCAAAAGCTGGCAAAGAGGACCCCCCAAATGACCATGAAGAATGGTAACATTCACTGCTATATCAGAAAAGGTAACTGTTTTACAACTGCTAACCAGTCCCCAAATCCTTGACCATATATAGAATGGTCAAACAGAATTTTGTTTGGATGGAAAGCTACTTCCACAAACTTTAGGCTCATTTTCTCCTCAGAAATTGCCACTTATAATTGACATCCTTTCAATTTCATGGTAACAGATTACCACAGAAAATGAAATGTGAAAATGATTTTGTTGTGAATTTTACACCCCACCAGACATGGTTCAGAGCATTTTTCACCCAAACAAATGTACAAGAATTAATCTGCACAGTGTACAAGGCTCCCCCAATAGCTTCACACCAGAGCAGATTTTGGAGCATTACAGGATTTATTAATCATTTATTGACCTTACTGAGGCATTTGGATGGATCCTTCCTCAGAGGAAGTTCTCACTCACATGCACCCACCGTTCACCAGGAGTGTGTCTGCCTGCAGATCCAGAGCTGCCTGCTCGGGACAGACTACACAGGCTGCAAACAGGGAGGCACCTGAAGCACCCTCATTTCATCTTCAGAGTTTACAATACGCTGGTGGCTTAATGATACACTGCTTTGAGTAAATACCTTGGAAAAGGTGCATTACTCCACTGCTGTCCAATTATCAAAAGTTAGTTTTTCTTTACAGATTAATCTCTTTTAATTAACCACTTTGGCTTCCAAACCACCAGCTTCTCCGAAAATGGGCAGCCTCCTGCAGAATGGGTTAGTCCGAACCAGGAAGCAGAACAGGAAGAGGGAAGCACATCCAGTAACTTTTCATGAGAAACTGAAAAGGAATGTGTGGATTCCCATGGCAGATTTGCAGCTATTCCCTAACAGGGCTAGATATCCCAAGGAGGGAGGAAACTACCCAGCCTGCAAGTCTCATCCTACTGCTCAGGAATAATGCATAGACCGGGCACATCCCTTATGGATACTGCTGGCGGTGGCCTTTGTGCCTAACATTTCTTTGTATCTGACAGCACAAAAAGGTGAGACTGAGGCTACACAAAATTAAGGGCTACCTATTTCTAGGCCCGTTAACTTGCCCCTCAACTCAGCTCCGAGTGGATCCATAGGAGTCCTCCCTCATGTGGTCACCCTGAAGGCCTGGGCTGCTCCCAGCCTGCGGTCTCAACCTCACAGGGGACAGGCCAGGCCAGAGGCGGGAACCTGCAGCACCCTCCGGCACCCTGTCCCAACGCTCCTGGCTCCACAGGAGCCTGTGCCGGCCCCAGGCAGCGGGAAGGCCGCCTCCGCCTTCCCCTTTCCGTCCTTCAGCTCTGCCTTCACTGAGGAAAGGCTGGATGTGAGGGATGGATGGGGAGAAGGCAACGCAAAGCCTCACCTGCACACTCCCTGCAGCCAGGTAGGGGGAAGCACCAAGGCCAGGAATTAATCTTCAGTCTCACCTCTGACGTGTTTTATTCTTAGTGGAGGGGCACAACTTCAGCCATCGGGCTGGCCACCGGGTTCTGCAAGCGGCACCCGCAGCCACTTGCAGAAAGAGCTCTCCCGAGGCCAGCTTTCAGCACCGCTTTTTCCCAGCTTACTTGTTTCTTCAAATTCATGCCAGCAGTAGTCAAGGTAAAGGTGACGCTTTCCACTGTTCCTCCCACACTTCTTTTTCTCGTTTCTGTGACACCTGCACTATAACCATCTAGCCCCTGGCTTCCTTGTGTGGCCGGCATGCCGGCGGGAGAGCATCTCCCCAGTTAGTTTCATCAACAAGGAAACCTGTTGGCAATCTCCAAGATCACTTCACGGATGTGAACCGAACTACAATAAATGGCTATGACCCAGAGCCCCGATCCAAAAGAAAACATTAACTTAGACATGCCCTCTTAGGGAGGGAATGCTCTGCTGCCCGACCTGCTGGAGCTCTGCTCTGGCACAGAGAACAAAATCAAATTCCCAAGGCCGGAAGGAAACCGAAGCGGGAATGTTGCCAAGCGGGAATGTTGCCAAGCAGGTAGGTAGATTTGTTGTAGGCACATGGGAGGGTTGAGGAACACAGTTTGAGTCCTTGCTGCAAGAATTAATTACAAGCAATTACTTTAGCTGAAGTAAATGTAACTGGAAATAGTGTTTGGTGATGGCTGGCACTGGTTAAGGGAGAAATTTTCTCCAAGTCTGTCTGTTTTGTCTACACCCAGATGAAGTCAATGGAGACTACGGGTAACTTACAGGGAGCCTGGGTGGCTGGCTGAATTATGGATCTGATAGTTCTCAAAGAGTGGGCAACAAGTATATCCAGAAAAGCTTATTCCCGTTTTCCACAGTGATTCCGTATGGTTTATGAAAATAACCCCCAAAGAAGCTAGTTAGCAAGTTAAGCTGACCTCTTTTTTTTTAAGAAGAGTTCAAGATAGGAGCTGAAACTAGAGAAGAAGTGAGGACAGATCCCCTTTTTTTGTTGTTGGAGCTACTAACAAAAAAAAAAAAATAAAAGTGTTTTTGTGTAAAGAGAGGAGTCTTCATGCCATAAATCCAGGACACAGAATCCAAAGTATCTAAATGATGCAAATAACACATGTTTTGCACCACTGTGAAAGGTCTGTGAAGTTTTTGAGAATACATAGTCCTGCTGGCAGATTTAGGTGGACACCAAAGCTGAACAACAAGGAAGAAAAATGAAACTCAATTTACTCTTTTTGAGGGGCTTAAAACTCTGTCTACAAAGTCCTCCAGGAATTTAAAGTTTAACTGAAGGTATTTTAGCTTCATTTCTCTTTATCCATATCCATGTATTCCTAGAAAGACAGAATTCACATTTCAATAACTTATGTAGTAAAGGCCCAACTGATCCACCCCATGCATGCTGGCATTTTCAAAAAATGGTAATAAAATATTCAATTTGCATTTAAATTCAATGGAAGTCAAGCCTTCTTAGGCCTTTTAAAAATGATACCTGTAACTTCAATATCCCAAAACCGAACAAATTAAAATTTTGAAAAACCTTCTGTGAATTGGTAATTATTACTACTGGCTGATTATTTTTCACTAACTGCTCACGGCAGGAGCATTAACACATTTTTCTAATTTTCATAAATGCCCATTCTGCCTGCTATTGGACT